>JBAGKK010009734.1:0-12134 GCA_037177015.1 Euceroptres primus
CATCAACATATTATAAAAAAAATAAAACTCATTTTTTTAGTTTTGATCACCTTTTTGTGAATCCGGACCACTGTGCGCCGCAAGCGCCCGCCGCCGACCGCACCGGCAGCCTTCTGTATTGCAGCTTGAATGAAAACTGCACAAAGTGACGCGCCAAAATACCAACCTGCACCTCAATATTTACAACTTACATTCCGCATGAAACTAACGTTTATACACCCAAATAGCGCGCTCTTTAACTAAAAACATTTAAAACAAATTGTTTAACTGTTACAATTAGAGCGTGTTTGGTAAACATAAAAGCCTAAAACATTAAAGTTAAAAAACTGACATGTACAATGCTTTCGGCAGTTGAAAAAAAAGAACATTAGGTTCCCTTTGATAATTCGATAATTTCTAAACTTGTTTAAACAATTAAACCTAAGAACAAAAATCATAGAAAATTAATTTATTTCAATTTTTCTTTTTCAATTTCTAAGAATTTTCTTTACTAAACTTACACCTCATCAGATATCTACATTCTGTTTTTCTAATCAAATTTTACATCTTATCCCTATTTTCTTAACCAATGAATCTTTTCCAAGTCGCCGGAAAACTAAAAATTACCAACATACACACGCATTGCATTAGCAGGACTGCGTTAATTATTTTTATAACTGTTATCCTCCCTCTATGCAACCTCCACCCTCCCGTTTGGCCGACAATGTTGCATTTCAGACCATGGATATCACTTCCGGAAACACTTCTGAGACCACCCTATTACCGACAAGCTTCCAAATTTGCCCTAGGGTTGGTTTCTGAAAGAAATTTTAGATAAATGTTAGAGTTTGTGATTTTTCTAATACCAAAGACTCAAAACACTTTTTAATTGCAATTCTGACTATTGATATCACTTCTGGGAACATTCCTGAGAGTTCCTATTCTCAACATGTTTACAAATTTGACTTAGGGGTGGTTTCAAAAAGAATTTCCAGATAAATGTCAAAAATGAGAATTTTCAAAGTATCAGACTCCCCAAAAAATTTTAGTTTGCATATTTGATTATTCGCATTACTGCCGACAACCCTCTTTATACAACCCTATTATACATAAGTATACAAATTAGACCTAGGGGTGGTTTCAAAAAGAATTTCCAGATAAATATCAAAAATGAGAATTTTCAAAGTATCTCGGTCTCAAAAAATTTTAAATTGCATTTCTGACTATTGGCGTCACTTCCGACAACCCTGATGAGGCCACAAGTTTTCAAGTTACACCTAGGTTACACCCTGATGAGACCAGAAGTTTTCAAGTTATACCTAGGGGTAGTTTCAAAAAGAAATTCCAGGCAAATGTCAAAAATAAAAGATTTCAAAACATCACGGTCCAAAAAAAATTTTAAATTGCATTTCTGACTATAGATATCACTTCTGAAAACCTTCCTGAGGCACCCCTATTATCCTCAAGTTTTCCGAATGGACCTAAGGTTGTTTTCAAGAAGAATTTCCAGATAAATGTCAAAAATGAGAATTTTCAAACTACCACTGTCCCAACAAAATTTTAAATTCCATTACTGACTCTTGGCATCACTTCCGACAACTCTGATGAGGCTACTCCATTATTCACAAGTTTACAAATTTGACTTAGAGGTGGTTTCAAAAATAATTTCCAGATAAATGTCAAAAATGAGAATTTTCAAAGTATCACGGTCCCAAAAATTTTAAATTGCATTTCTGACTATTAGCATCACTTCTAACAACCCTGATGAGGCACCCCTATTATCCACAAGTTTTCAAATTAGACTTAGGGGTGTTTTCGAAAAGAAATTCCAGAAAAATGACAAAAATGACAATTTTCAAAGTATTCAAGTCCACACAAAATTTTAAATTGCATTGATGACTATTAATATCACTTCAGAAAACATTCCTAAAGGCACTTTTATTATCCTCAAGTTTTCCAAATGGACCTATGGTTGTTTTTAAGAAGAATTTCCAGATAAATGTCAAAAATGAGAATTTTCAAAGTATCAGGGTGCCAAAAAAATTTTAAATTGCATCTGTGATTATTGGCATCACTTCGTACAACCCTCCTGATGCACCTCGATTATCCATAAGTTTTCAAATTAGACCTAGGGAAGGTTTCAAACAGAACTTGCAGATAAGTGTCAAAAATGAATTTATCTGGGGACTTTGACACATTGAAAATCGTCATTTTTAACATTTGTCGGGAAATGCTTTTTGAAACCACCCCTAGCTCTAATTTGAAAACTTGTGGATAATAGACATGCATCAGGAGGGATGTCGGAAGTAATGCCGATAGTCAGAAATGCAATTTGAAATTTTTTTGGGGCTCTGATACTTTGAAAATTCTTATTTTTAAAAATTTATTTGGAAATTATTTTTGTAATCACCCCTGGGTCTTATATGAAAACATGTGGATAATAGGGGTACATCAGGAGGGTTGTCGGAAGTGATGCCAATAGTCAGAGATGCAATTTGAAATTTCTTTGGAGCTCTGATACTTTGAAAATTCTCATTTTTGACATTTATCTGGAAATTATTCTTGTTTTCACCCCTGGCTCGAATTTGAAAACTTGAGGATATTAGAGGTTCCTCAGGCGGGTTGTAGGAAGTGATGCCAATAGCCAGAAATGCAATTTAAAATTTTTTGGGACTCTGATACTTTGAAAATTTTGATTTTTTACATTTACCTCTAGACTTTTCTGAAACCACCCCTAGGTCTAATTTGTATACTTATGAATAATAGGCGTGTATCAGGAGGGTTGTCAGAAGTGATGCGAGTAATCAGAAATGCAATTTAAAATTTTTTTGGTACCCTGATACATTGAAAATTCTCATTTTTGAAATTTTTTTGAAAATTCTGTTTAAAACCACCCCTCGTCTAATTTGAAAACTTGTGGATAATAGGGGTGCCTAATCAAGGTTGTTGGCAGTGATTACAATAGTCAAAAACGCAATTCAAAAGTTTTTGGTGACTCTGATAGTTTGAAAATTGTCATTTCTGACACTAATTGGGAAATTCTTTTTGAAACCACCCTTAAGTCAAATTTGCAAACTTGTTGAGAATAGGGGCTCTCAGGAATATTCCCGGAAGTGATACCAATAGTCAGAATTGCAATTGAAAAGTGTTTTGAGGCTTTGGTATTAGAAAAATCACAAACTCTAACATTTATATAAAAGTTCTTTCAGAAACCACGCCTGGGGCAAATTTAGAAGCTTGTCGATAATAGGGTGGTCTCAGGAGTGTTTCAGTAAGTGATATCAATGGTCTGAAATGCAACATTATCGGCCAAACGGGAGGGTCGAGGTTGCATAGAGAGAGGATAAGAGTTATAAAAATAACTGACGCAGTCCTGCTAATGCAATGCGTGTGTATGTTGGTAATTTTTAGTTTTCCGGCGACTTGGAGAAGATTAATTGGTTAAGCAAATAGGGATAAGAAGTAAGATTGGATTAGAAAAACAGAATGTAGATATCTGATGAGGCGTGAGTTTAGGAAAGAAAATTCTTAGAAATTGAAAAAGAAAAACTGAAGTAAATTAATTTTCTATGATTTTTGTTCTTAGGTTTAATTGTTTAAACAAGTTTAGAAATTATCGATTTATCAAAGGGAACCTAATGTTCTTTTTTTAACTGCCGAAAGAATTGTACATGCCAGTTTTTTAACTTTAATTTTTTAGGCTTTTATGTTTACAAAACACGCTCTAATTGTAACAGTTAAACAATTTGTTTTAAATGTTTTCAGTTAAAGAGCGCGCTATTTGGGTGTATTAACGTTTGTTTCATGCGGAATGTAAGTTGTAAATATTGAGGTGCAGGTTGGTAGTTTGGCGCGTCACTTTGTGCAGTTTTCATTCAAGCTGCAATAAGGCTGCCGGTGCGGTCGGCGGCGGGCGCTTGCGGCGGCTGCACTTACACTTCACTCGGGGGCACGCCTACACGGAACTTTGTTGCTCTGTAGTTGCTAAAAAAAGCACCGCAGAACATTCTTGCATTCAAAATCAGTGTTTTTCAAATTCCATCTCCAATAGTTTTCTTAAGTGTAAAACTAAATTTTTCTTTCTAAGAATTATAATCTGCACGAAGAGACGAATTATAAGTTTTGAAGAAAAAAACGAAAATGCAGAAGCACCAAATATTTTTCAGTTGGGTACACTTTTTTTAGTACGGATTTTTTAAAAATGCGAACTTTGAGAATTGGAAACTTGCGCTGAATTGTGCTCAGTTGGGATAAGAAATATCCCATCAGTTAACGTTTTTGGTTCCTATCAATACATTTCGAGAAAAAAAAAATGTTTGGTTTTTCAAAGGGTCCTTTAATACCGATTTATCAAAAATGCACATTTTAAAAATCAAAAAATTGTATTCAATTGTGTCGGCGAGGACACAATCTCTGAATAATATTACTTTTTTTTATAGGTTCTTTATTCATCTTGTGTTCTTTTTATAAAAATGTGTAATTGTGTATACAATAAAATTGTTATTAAACATGAGAATTAATTTTCGTTATTTTCCCCAATTTTCTGCTTAAGAAATTGTCATAAATGATTATTTTCTTATTAAATAGACAACTTTTTATAAACGTTTTTTATTATTGTTTAATATCATCATTATAAATTTGAATATTTAGTTTCATAATAATTCAATTTTAGATAAAGTGTAATCCCTTTATATAAAATTAAAATTGTTTTAAATTTAATATCATAAACTTTTAAATACTTTTTATTATTATTTTATCAACAATACTTTGTAAAGGAGTAATAAGAATAACTTTATTGGATTTCTGAAAAAAATTTCTTTTGTATTACCGCAGTCGATAAAGTTGCATTCTTCAAAACGTAAGTTTTGTAATTTAAAACATTGTTGACGAAATTTCTACAATATTTATGTAACTTTGATAGATTAGCATCTTCTGTTACATTAATTTTATTGTTTAATACATTTATTTGACACATTTGCATATTCAACTTTTTAATTTTATTTCTAAACTTCGCGCGCAAAATGCTACTAGCGATGCATTTGAAGCCGTCTTTAGCAGACTTTTATGACAGCCACTATGTTTTTTGAATTTTTAACGCTGAAAAATAAACCTATTGCAATTATGGCATTATCTTTTAACGAAAATTTTAATGTACAATTATAATTATAACAATTTAGATGTTTATTTTGTTTCTTTTAATAATTATAATGCGAGATTACTTTAAGGTTACTTTAGGGTTACTTTATGGTTACGCTGTAGCGTAACACTTGCGTTCAGCCGTTCCGCTAGGGATATAATCCTCAAACCAGAATTCTTCTATTGACTGCCATTCATACTACTTTATTGAAGATATGCAAAGATATCTCGTCGAAATACTTCTATTTTTCATCATTGAGACAGTTCCAGTAAGAGGACTGATTTCTACATAAGTTCCAGTTACGTCAGACATGGTATTTGTAGTATTGAATCCTCCGGATGTGCCAAAGAGACAATCATGATTGTAACATCTAACTTTGTCCAAATCTTAAGATAGCAAACCACAGTTCAATAAAATATACTGTTTTCTATTAATCACGAAATGGAACTAAATTTTCGTTCGGATCCATGGTTTTTAGTCATCCTAAAGCCGAAACCAGCTGGTGTATCAGTTTGGCCAAATGGTGTACTCTGGTGGAGAGTTTGTTGTGGTTGTCCGATAAGGTTAGTATTGCTTCCGAGTAAAATTATGATTGCAGTTGGCTAGCTACCGAAGAAGTTCTTATTGGTGCAGGTATTGACGAAACCTCCGAAGAAAAAATGCGTTGAGACAGACCGACCGAACTGAGGTTCCTTCAGTGTTGCCGAATAAGCCTCCGGGTGTTAGGCTTGCCGGTTTTATGAAGAGAAAATTATTGGCACCAAACATTGGTGTTGTGGCAGTATCGAAAACCATCTGGCCAATTATGTTTGTAGTGTTTTTAATCTGAAAGCAGATAAAGGGGAATATTAAAAATTGAATTTTTGCATTAGATCAACATTCGCTTCCATTATTTTATCATATAAAATTTTTTAGTTATTTTACAAAAAATCTTAAAAGATAAAAAACTAAATTATGCCTACATAACCTAAAATATTGCATATTTATGAAATGACTTTAGAATCACTTTTCAGGGAAAACTTTCTGCATTGGCTTAATAATTACTTAATAAAAGTCTTCTTCACTAATTTAAGAAAATACGAAATGCTTTAATCTTTAAAATTGCGACACTCCATAACCTTAAAATATTTCATTTATCAAATTCATTTTCGTATCAATTAATGATACATAAATCGAAACATATGATAGAAGAGAATTACTAATCTTGATCTGGATTGGCCGTGCTTTAAAAAGAAAGTCTTTGATCTAACTTTTTAGTAACTGGGTAAAGTAAATTTTATAAGGAAAATAAGGAATTGCAGCCAAGTTGTGAAAACTAATTTTGGAGTCTTAGATTTACAAACCTTACTTACGCTGGTCAATAGAAGTGAGGCCTTTGACCCTGCGATTTATATCGCAGATTATTTTCCCTGGATTCCCTGAATAAAATCCGTCTACTATCTTTTCTCACACAGAAAATTCTAAATATGTAGAAGTAAAATAATGTTAATGGAATGCTTTATTTATTTAAAAAACGAAAAGCTCGTCCCTAACTTTAGCATGTTAACAACTGAATTTATATTTTGTGGCTGGCGTTGACGAACACCGAAAGAATACTATTTTTAATTGTAATTAGAGACAAATTAAAATGTTCTTTAGAGGTTTTGTAAAATGTTACTCCCGCTAAAGGTCCATTAAGTTGAAACTGCAAGTTTTGCTTATAAATAATCGTTTTAACTTAGGCCAAAAGTTTAAGCATAATAGTATCACGCAAAACATTAACGTACTTTAAATTATTAGTTTAACAGCAAATATTCTCATTTCTCCCATCTATTCGTACTCAGCCCAGATAACACATTATTGTCCTGGAAAGTTCCTAAGTGATCACAGGTTACGGGTGAGATTTTTACTATATGTTACAGTTTCAGCAGGTAACAGCGGGTTGTCACAAGTTGCAAACGTATCATGTAACATTATATCGCCAAAGTAGTCACATTCTAGTAACAACGGGCAGTGATAGCCGAGAAAGCGACATCTGGCGGCAGACGTCGTAACCAAGAGTCATCACCGTCTCTGCTCTGAAATGTGACTAATCTGGCATGATAATGTTACCTACCACGCTTTTAACATGTTACTGCTTTGAGTGGAAAATCTGTCACCAGCTGACCACTAGGGAAGTCACCAGTGATAGATTTCCTGAATCTTGTTACCTGATTCTTACTGCTCAGGCTAGTAACTATGTTAGCTAGGAGATGTGATACTTAGACTTATTTATTAAGGAATTGTGTTCATATTGATTAAAATAACGAACGGAATCATAAACAAAATTACCCATATACAATAAATTAAGTATTTTCTAACCTGACAGCCTGAATTTGAAGGTCAGAATGAGACATTTGCGTTTGGAGTCCCGTTGACAGGTAGACATTGAGTTGCACTTGATGATCTCTATGTCTTGAAAAACTTTCTACGGGAAGGTAAAACTGGTAGGACCTCGATTTTTCCAAATTTAGTTTCTCCTAAAATGTATTTTAACAAAAAAAATGAAAACAATGAAGTACGAGTACAAGAAATGGGAGTCCGCGTTCGCAGAAGCATTTACAGCTCTGCCCTCCAAATGAAAATAGCCGTAACTGCAATTTTGATCAAAATTGAGTCAGTATACTTATGAAACTTTCCTTAACATATATGTAAAAGAATACATTGAAATTCGTGCGGCAAAGTATTTAATTTTTAGGAAATTGTTAACCTGTATCTGCAAAAAGTATGGCTGTTACAAATTAAATTAGCCGTATCTGCGCATTCGGTGTAGCGCATACGCGTTACATAGTTACGGCTTTTCGTAATTTGACAGGCATGTAGATACACATTTCTACGATTTTCACCGGTATGTGATTGTAACATTATTTTATGTTATTATGAAGCGTTTGACAATCAGTAAGTAAAAATATGTAATGCTGTGAGTATCTGCATGTACATTTTCTTTTTTTTTATTCAGAGAGCATTGAATTAATATGTAAGTCAGTTCCTTGGCATAGAATTGTACCATTTCAGTTTTATAGGTTATGTATTTATAGTATTTATGTATTTATTTATTTATGTATTATGTATTTATAGGCTTTAATTGAATTATTAGAATATTAACTTATATTCGTTATTATATGTTTGAAACATGTGCCATAAGAATTAAAGAAAAGGTGATAATAAATCGAATAAATGAGTTACTCGATTCAGTTACTTGTGTGCAAAGAAAACAATTTTTGTATTATTTGTTTACTGAGAATTCCGTTTAAAATGTCCTTTTTTGATGAGAAAGAAAATAATTGTTCTAACGATAAACATGTCTCCAAAGTTATTGTTGTAAGTGAGGCAGAAGATGGGGAAACTTTATTAAGACATTCCTGTTTTAAAACTCTCACGAATGTTTTAAGTGACGCAAACATAATCGGTGGCCTCGAGTCTTTATGGTAAATAGTGCATCGTATATTTTTGCTGTTTTATTTGTGTTTTATTTTATAAAAATTTGTGCATACACGTTTTATTGCTCAACTTTATTCTCAACTGAAGTGTAAGAAAATTAAATCCGAATGATGTTTTATTTTTTAGGGCAGTAAATAATAATGGGAATCCACAAACAGATATTCAAATTTTCTCGAAAATTGTGTATCATAATCAAATAGAAGTAAGTCATGAAAGTGTGATAAATGTGACAGATGCTTCTAATGAACCAGATAATAATCAAAGCTTTTCTTCTGAACAAGAGAGTGAAAAAGAGACAGATCCAAGTATTCCTAATAAAAAGATTCGTAAGAAGCGTAAATACACTCAAAGAAAGAAACAGAAAGTAACGTCTGAAGAATTGAGAATTCCAAAAATCGAAAGAGACTTGAAAAAACATCCGATTTTCTCTGGGTCTGATTTAAACTGCAAAAGAAAATGTGTCACTTTATTTAACGAGTACAACAGAAGACTGATAAATACTGATTTTTGGAGCATGGACAATGAAAGTAGGCGTATATTTTTCTGACAAAGGGTTGAGGTTATTGATACAGAAAGACAAACGGTTGGTCTAGAATCACGCCGTGCAAGAAGTTAAAAATATTCTTTTAAATATACAGGAAGTAGGGAATCGTTTATTTTATGCAAACACTTTTTTTTTGGCTACATTAGGGTTCACAAAGTCTAATGACACAATGGTACTCAATACTTTGGACGAAAAGCATGTTCCAAAAAGTGCTGATAAAAGCAAGAATCGTCGTAAAAAAGTAAACGGGGAACAGATTGTAGCCTTTATTGAATCTCTAAATCCCACCATATCGCACTATAGGCGAGAGCACGCGCCAAATCGTCGGTACAGTATGAAATAATGCATACTCTTAATTATATATTTGTATCATTTAGTTACAATTGAATGTGAATATATATTCTTTTTTTTATTACAGATATCTGCATGCAGAAATGACATTAACGTCACTATTTGATCAGTACAAAAAAAAGTACGATGATTGCAACTGTTCCGTTAAATCATTCCGAAAAATTGTGACAAACGATTTACATATCTCCTTTATAAAAAGCTTGGGAATGAAGAATGCGCTCATTGTGAAGCTCAGAAACTGCACGTCAGGATTCACAAGGAAAATCACTATCAAAGAACAACTAAAGATCAAAATAACACGAGCAACATCGATAAAGAAGATCTTACCCTGAATCCACTTCCAGCAGAAGAAAATTCCAATAATCTGGACGATCTAGCAAGTGTTGCCCACGATGGCTGTGATAAATGTGCTGACTGTAATGCTCACATTTTACGCGCAAAAGAAGCTAGAGAAAATTATTCAAAAGATGGCCAGTCGGATGAATGGAATACTTAAAATCTGTGCTTCTCTGATGATTTGAAGAAAATAATATTGCTGCCACACATGGTTGCCTTCAAAGAGACAATTTTTACGAAACGACTGATAACCTTTAATGAAAGCATTGTACCTGTAGGCCAAAATAAAAAGAAATCTGTACCTCATGTTGACTTGTGCACGAAGCGATTTCTGGCCGCAAAATGGAAGATATTGTGAGTGCATAGTATGCTTTCTTTCTGGAAAATCGTGATGTGGAAAAAATCACTTTATGGCTTGATAACTGCTCGAAACAAAAATTCGACACTTTTCTCCTTTTTAGTCTATTTAATTAATTCTAATGATGTAGCTATACGAAATTAATCACGATCAAATATTTTGAGCCAGGACACATTTTTATGTCGGCAGACAGTTTCCACTACCAAGTTGAATTAGCTATGAAGTACAAAAGCAAAGTGTACGATTTTCCAGATTTCAAGCAGAGAGTTTAATCTGCAAATTCCGGAAAAGTTAAAGTAATCGAAATAAATGCACACAACTTCTCCCGATGGGATGATTTTTCTTCAAAATATAAATTGCAGAAAATGAAACCCAGAGTATATCTGAAAGATATCATGATGGTGCAAATAAAACGAGGCAGCATGAATTTGCATTATTCGCCATCTTTTAATTCAAAATTGCAATCACTGAATTTCATGCTCGCCAAAGTTTTGACGGAAAAGAAAATTCTGAAGCCAAAGAATTTAAAAGGGCCACCGGACTTTGCAAAGAGCAAGAAGGATGAAATGCTTTCAAATCTTGGCGCACTTATGCCTCAAAATAAATTTATATTTTGGAAAGAACTTCCTAGCTCAAGTACTTCAGTTGATCTAGGCACTGAAAGAGAAACCGAAGAAGCGTTGACTGAAAGTTCTTAAGTAGTTTAAGCGTTTATTTCATGAGTTATGAGAATTTCGTTCATTTTAAAAATCTTATTGCTAATTATTCAATTCTAATTAATAATAATATACTTCGAAGTCTAGACTATTATCTTGAACAAAATAAAAATGTTCAGTGTTAAATATGCACTTTATGATAAAAAATGTGATTATAAAGTACAAAAAGCTATTTTGTGTTACTCGTCGTTCAATGCGGTATAAAATTGTTCATAGTGTTTATGGTAATATAAAAATATCATCACAGATGACTGATTTAGAATATAAACGTTCTTGGTACTACAAACCTACACGATAATGGTGCATTTATACCTCTGTCCGTCCAACCGGTGCAGACAGAAAGTCCATAAGAGTAAAATAGATAGAGAGCGGAAAATTTGGCAAAAAGTGCTCTCTATCTCTTTTACTCTTATGGACTTTTCTGCCTGCACCAGTCGGACGGACTGAGGCATAAATGCACCATTAAAGCGTGATATTAAAACTAAAAAGTATTATACGTTTAATTCGTCCAACCTATAATTATTCTTACGTATGCCAAATAATACCAGTAACTGTATCAGCAACAATTAATATGTTCCCTGTTTCTTCAGTCACTGCGTCATATTTATTCAAAAGATTGTTCCTGTAAATAAAATATTTTATTCTTCAACTACATTTTTTGTCCTTATTTTATTTGGAAAATTTAAAGTGTAAGAAATTAAAAGTTTTCACTAATATAATCTACTCAATTCGTTAAAAGCCATTCAAATTAAATGTTGGAAGTTGCTTTTTATCCTAAAAACATTCTCTAATTAATGATTATAAGATAGTATCTAAAACATATTATGCTGAATTAATAATTCTGTTGTATGAAATTCATTAAAATATTTTAATCTTTAAAATTCTAAAATAAATTATAAACTATTTATAAACGTATTTCTTCCATTTTTTACAAAATAAAGTACTTTTTAAGTGTTTTTATGTTTAGAAAAAATTTCTTTCTTTCATTTATTCATTGCTTTCAGCAGGCACAGTTTTCACCGTCTTAACTTTTGGAATGCCAAAAAGCACTGAATTTTTGTATTACCAAATCTGCAGTTACGTCTACTTCCATTTCGAGGGCAGAGCTTCATGTCGCACAGGCCCGATCAACTCAATGGTAGAAATATGCAGAAGGATAGTCGACTGCAGCGCCAAGAGTTGGCCGGCCATTCAGTTAAATGCATGTATGTATTAGGTCTGTGTACTGTATAACCTGCTCTTGAGTGTGTTGAG
>JBAGKK010009745.1:0-12133 GCA_037177015.1 Euceroptres primus
AAAAGAATAGGCTAAAATGAACCCTGTAATTGGCTACATGTAGCTGCTGGGAGTCAATAAAGAGGAATTGAATTGAATTGAATTGAATAATCGAATTGATCCACAACATATTGTAAACGCTTTTGCTGATCTTTTTAAAAATGTGCATGTACCCTTGGAGGAATGCGATCAGGGAGAGACTTTTGCGAGAGGTAAATTATATTGGTTAGGAAACACATTTCTGAGTAGCAAAGCTGAAGTTAAGTCAACTTTAAAACTACCAGCGGACACTGATTTGGTTCCGAACATAATCGTCAAAAACTGTGCTGAATGCCTAGCAGACCCACTGACTTACATCTTCAACCTGGCACTAAAATCCGGTTCCTATCCTGCAGCTTGAAACTCGGCAAGAGTGTGCCCTATCTGTAAGAATGGGAATAGGTCAAACGTAACTAACTGTAGACCAATAGCGATTCTGTGTAATTTTTCAAAGGCTTTCGAGAGATGTACCGCACAATATCTGACATCTCTTCTTCATCCACTGCTAATAATAGAGCAACACGGGTTCGTAAAAAATAGATCAACAACTAACAATTTGATTTCTTTATCTCAGTACATAAGTGAAGCATTAGCGGAAAAAATTAAGTGGACGTAATCTACTTAAATTTCTCGAGAGCGTTTGATAAAAATAATCATAAATTACTTCTCGAAAAGCTGCAATGGTTAGGAGTGCCGGAAAACATGTTAATTATGATAGAATCTTTTCTCCGAAATAGATTCCACAGGGTATTTTTGCCGATTTTGCCTCTAAAGAGTACTCTCCCACTTCGGGGGTACCATAGGGGTCCAATCTAGGATCAATTTTTTACATAATCTTAACAAACGATGTGAACGAATCTTTAAGAATGAATATCATCGTCTATGCTGCCGACACAAAGGCGTACAATTAGAATAGCAGCCGTAACCGAATTTTCGAAACTGCAGTGAGATTTAGATGAGTTTTACAAATGGAGTTTAAAAGCGAAATTACAGATAAATCCTAACAAATGCTATGTGTTGATACTCTCAAGAAGTAAATATCCTGTACTATTTGAGAATAGAATCAAGAATGTTTTAGTTAAAAGAGTCACGTCAATATTAGATTAAGGAGTCATCTTTGACTCGGAATTTATTTTCAATGAACACATATAGATACAACAATAAAGATGGCAAACAAAATATCTGCATTCCTGATTGGAACAGTTAAAAATTGTTAGCCTTTTCAACTCATTAGTATGGCCTAAATTGGAATACGCTACGAAGGTATGGGACCCAAAATGTAAGAAACAAATTGAGGCAATCGAAAAGATCCAAAAAAGTTCTTGAAATTTATTATTTTCAAAAGAGATGGGATTTATCCTGCTAGAGGATGCTCATATCTACCTTTATACAAAAACCTAGGATTTTTAACACTAAAAGACAGAAGATTATTAATATTTTTGAGCTTCATCTTTAAGATAATCTAATAGATTACCCATTCTTACTTAGTAAACTTTCTTATCGAGAGCCTCAGCCTGAATCACGGCGAAATCTACTACTTCTCTACAGGTATATTCCAACCTCAAATAAACCCCTGCTAATTAATTCTCCGATCTTTAAAATCACAAAGCTATTAAATGAATTCCTATTAAACGTAATGGATCTGGAAGTGCATAATACTTCTATCAAAAGATTCAAACTAATGGCTATTAACCATTCAAACAAATGCCCGGACCTTAAGGTCAGGTGACCAATTGGTCACGTGGCCAATTATTTAAAGCGAACTTACTCATAAACTAATAATTCGAATAGATTTTCCATAAATGACAGCCATAAAGGAAATAACGACGAATGGCTGTCTGGTAAGGAAAATCCATTTGAATTATTAGTTTATGAGTAAGTTCGCTTTAAAGAATTTGTGACGTTGCATTCTGTTACCTGCCCTTTAATCGTGAAAGCGGTCATACTAGCATCATCATGTTTGACGTTCCGCGTGGAAGGGCCCCACTTTGTCGATCGTAGTTTAGGAGATATTCGTGTTTTTGTGAAGAAGCGTGAAAAAATTTCGATTTTGGGATTTCGATCGAAAATAATACTTCAATATATACTCTAATTGGTGAAATAATGTTTATGACCCGGACGTGAACGAAAGTGGGTATATTTTCCTTTTGAAGAAAAAATTCAGCACATGCGCTTATGGCACTCACCAACTTTAAATGCGTTTTGCTCGAAAAGTGGTTTTTTGATGTTCCAACTTCAAAATTGTCCGCTGATTAGTTTTTTAACCTAGAGGGTTCTTTCTGGGCTTAAAATGTTGGGAATTTATTCGGCTATATGTCCTTATATGTAACTTCATACCAACAAAGTGGGCCGGTTTCTTGTAGAACGTCACATATAATAATGTAACTCTGTAATTGGCTTCGGCTGTTGAGTTATAAATAAACAAAATTCAAATTCCAAATTCAAGATGTAAGAATGAAGATAGTTCGTGTAAGGTAGATCAATGCAAGATTTGAAAAGGGCAAGCTGCCTCTTCTGACATTGCATTCATCAAAGGAACCTGAACATGAACGATCTGTTCAGCGCTGCACCGTGTTGTAAAGTGTGAGGTTGTCAGTCCAGTTCAAGCCATGTGAGGCTAGACTAGTTCAGTTGCCTCCTAGCGGCTAGTCCGCCCACCATATCCGATCTCTGCTTCTTGAAAACGGTATAAAAGTCCACGCCGAGTGCCACTTTGCATTTTTATCGATTACACGAGATAAGACCCGAGGATCTTAGATGTCGTTCGCCGTTTCTTTCAAGAACCTTGAGATCATTATAAAGTTCGTTACATCATTATTCAGATGCGAATATAAGTGAGCTCCAGATAAATTTATGACTTTTTATTTCAACGGATAGGAAAAAAAGAAAAAAATGACCGAAGTTTATCGATAAAGAAGTTTTGGAAACTCTTGCAATAAAAATTAGAAGAAATACTTTGAAAAAACATTAATTATGAATCCTGATTTTGCTTTAAATTCAGTATTCCTCAATCCAAATGGTTTGAAATTATTTGAGTATTTTTTGTCGACTACTATATTGCTGCTCAATCTGAGAAAACATAGTTGTAAGTTGGTGACATATACTTTCTAGGTTCTTTAAAGAATTCAAAAAAGATGATACTATAAATGCAAGCTTTATGTATGAGTGTGTCGACTATCAACATATATGTTTAATTGGCAGATTTTCTGTAATGGACGATCATTTTCTTTGGAATTGAATATATTTCTTTGAGTAATGTCGGCTTTGAAGTTGATAATGACAAATTTTAAAGATAAATAGCTGCGAGATGCTTGACTCATTCTAGAAAAGGCAGATGGCGGAAACGGAAGTGCAGCGATTTTCTAAGGGAAAAAAATTGGCGGTGCAATCGAGTAGTGCCGCTGAATCCAGTCGACTGATTTTTGCCGAGAGCGGCGAAAGATCGTCTTCCGCAGGAAAGAAGACAAATCGATGGCAGCCTGTTTTGTAGGTAAAGACAAGAAGAACGATAAAGAGAGACGGCGGCAAAGACAAGGAGACCAGCGTGTACAATTGATTGGTCCTGGCACATCCTGCCTGCTTCCTCCGCCCTCCACCCATGGGAAAGTCGTCCACCGCGAGCTGAGTACGCTTTTTGTGGCCGCCTCTCAACCGAGCCTCACTCTTCTCGCCGCACTCAACTATCTATCGAAATAAGGTCGATTCTTGGTTCGACATCCCTTTCCCAATCCGATCGATGGACTATGGTTGTCCTCTTCTGTCTCGTCTGCCTGTGGCTTCCTCGAAACATCGCTGAGGGGCTACGACTCCGTGACCAATCGAGCCTCCCGACTGCTCTCATTCATAAATGGACTGAATTGACCACGTTGCATGAAGGAATGAATACACCTGATGTGTAGATCCGAGAGAATATTTCAGTGTCCTTTTATTTATGTTTGCGGAACCTACCAATATTGAGAAATTTACCGTGACAAATGTCGACGAATCGATTGTTCACCAAGCCGACAAAATAACTGGATGCCAGAACCGATTTTCTGTTGTTGGTATGGAACTATAATACATCTGTTTGATAGTCTTCATATATACTGATCCTCAGCTTTTTCTTCCCTGTTATATACAAGAAGTTGCTCTATACTTTCGAGGTGAAAAATTTTCGCTGTACCGTTCAAAATGAACTGGATTCAGCTTACAATGAAACGAGAGGTATTTTGCGAGGCACTCGTGTTTAGGTCAAACATATAATTTTCTATTCACTGCTTCCTTTTTCTTCATTTCGAATGACTCATGGATCTATTTGCAATAGGATGGTACTTAAAAATTAAAAGTCAAAGTCTTTGAAATGTTGAAATTTGTTCTGTGTGGGCGGAAAATGATGAGGAATTTTTTTATGTATGTACAGTTTTAGGTTTTAGGTAGCAAGTAAGAATATAAAATGAAAAATAAAAATTTTTTTTGCTCAAATTGGAATTTTTTCAATGAACAAACGACTTTTTGGATTTGGCTAATTTAATATTAATTTTTAAAAAGTTGAAAAGATTGCACGTTGTATATATGACTGTCCACGAAGAAAGGGACCTAACGCCCAAAAAATCGATTTTTAGTTTTTTAGACCAATCGATAGTTTTTGAGTTGCTCTTTAATAATAAAAAAATTATTCTTTTATCTCAACAATTCGAATTGTTATTAAACTTCAAAGAATGTCCCTCTTATAGAGTTCCTGTTATGGACCGCCTATTCAATCGCTCCTCCTGTAAAATTTATATCCCAGGCGTTAGATGCCTTTCTTCGTGGACGGTCACATTATGTACGTCTTTAGTTTAAAATATTGAATAACGCGCCGTCATTTTGTTTTACCTGAAAAACATTTTTTCTATATTTTTAATTATAATGATTTTCGTCAATTTTTAACGATTGTCAAACTGCTAGGACCAAGTTTTTTTTTTGAAAAAAAAAGTAGTACGCTACTCTGTGTCAAACTGAAGAAAAGTCACGTATAGACTTTTCATCTTTTTTAAGTTAGTACTAATTTAGCTGAATTCAACGAAGTTTCTTCTTCATAAAAAGATTCTATAGTTTGATCCATTTTTTTTCTATTTTAAATTTTATATGCTTCCATTCCCATTAACAGGAAAAAATGGGAAATGTAGTGTTTTGGAAAATTTGTGGGGATAACAACTCGCAAAGTCAAGTATACACATTAAATTTCCTAAAATCACTGCTCGAAGTCACTTGAAGACAATGTACAATGTACAATTA
The DNA here is from genome assembly GCA_037177015.1 of Euceroptres primus. Classification (NCBI taxonomy): domain Eukaryota; kingdom Metazoa; phylum Arthropoda; class Insecta; order Hymenoptera; family Figitidae; genus Euceroptres; species Euceroptres primus. Next base: position 5,275 of record JBAGKK010009745.1, read on the forward strand.
TCATTGAAGATAATGTACACTCGATCGATCGAGTTTTCAACCCCTCGGGAAAATTCGACTTTTCAGTTTTAACTGCCTCCGTAATTTGCACATAGAAAAATGCTAATCATAATTTCTATTTCAATTTTTATTTAAAATAAGTTTGAATAAAAGCGATCTTTGAAGTAAGTGAACATCACCACTTAAATTCAAATTCCTATTTTTTTAAGTTTCAACCTATATAAATATCATAACTTTATTCTTCGGGTGGAAGGTTTCAGAAAAAATATTAACCAACTTTTCACTTTAAAAAGGCATCGTTTCGGATGTCGTTATCATTTCACCAAAGAATAAAATTATGGTAGGTAAATTCAAATTACTCAAAAATATAAGCATCAAAAATGTCTCGATCATTTTTATCTACACAAGACACCTAGTTTGCATTTGATCCGTTTGATTCAAATTGAGCGACTATACATATAGTCTAGCGGATATACTACGATGAAGTAAGAAAAAAAAATGAAATAATTTCAAAACTAAAATTAAACTAAAAATTAGGAAATAATTGAAACCTGTCGTAGTTTGCGTTCGACGACATAGAGAACATGGGACGCGGGTGGTGTCGAAGAAAATGTTTTATTGCAGAAAAGTCCGTTCAGATATACCGTAAGAAAAGTACGAGTGGTACCTGCGGATCCTTTCTCAACATCGCTATTACTTTAAAGCGTAAAAATAATGCGGATGTTTTACGACGATCGAACACTGATCTTTCTGTCCGACCGTCCATCTGTGCGTTCACTCAACTCGCAGCCTAGTTTCACGTTCGTGTTACCACACGAATGCTTCTTCGTCCCCACCTCTTCCTTTTCCAGCACCTTCTCTCGCGATATCTCATGCTCTACAGTCTACCTGATAGCCCCAAGTTTGCTACGTAAGTACAATAAAATAAGTGCTTTCATCCGTTGCGCGGGCGGCCTCTAATCGGCTGTCTCCAACCACATATACAGAGTTACGTTGCCAGACAGTATAAAACACATTTGCGATCTATGTATCTCCGAGACACGTAATCGTGTTTCTTCATTGACGTGTTATGCTTCGAGCACAGCTCAACCGTGCAATTGTGCGCAAGTCGTGCACTATATTTTCGACATTAATTTGAAACCCGTTTTCTTCCTGCAGGACTAAGCGTACATGCAAATTATTTTGACCTTGAGCAATGAGCATCCCCCTTGAAAAAAGAAATGGTGTTACATTCTACAAGGTTGAAGCATGTTATAGACCATTTTTTCTTCAATGAATTGGTTTTTAAATTTTTCTGTTTTCAAGAAACTCTCGGATAATTATCTACTAATATTTCTTAAAATAGGGTGAATAGAATCTGCTAAATTCACAAAATTTTATTTGAATACTAAAGTCCTGAACAAAGTGTAGTGTTCCTTCAGGTACAATTTTAACCGTATATAAAGTTTTTGTTCAGGTCGCGTATTATTTTGATCTGCATCAGTTCATTAATTATATTTTACTTTCCAATTCTTTTGAATTAGGAACATCTTCCTACTCCTAATTCGAATTATTCGTGAAAAAGAATAATTTAGAAAGAATAATTAAGAATCTTATAAGAGCAGATATTTACAGTATCTATCGTCGATATTTAGAGAATTTTATATGTTGAGAAACTCCTAAAGTCTAATAAAGAGTACGTTTTAGATGTTTTTGAGATGTGAAATCAGTTATCTCATACGAAACAGTGCAAATATCCCGGCGAAAGTTTCGGATAGAAGTCCTATCAGGATGAATCTGAGCCAATTCGAAATATGTATCCGAGTCATTCCGAGCTATTCCGAAGCAAGTTTTCAATCCAAATAAATCTAAACCTATTGAAAATCAAACCGAACAATCATTCGCGACTGAATCCGATGAAAATTTTCAATCCGAATCAATACGAATGAATCCGAGGCTGAGCCGAACAAAGTTTTCAGTCCGAGTGAAAAGTTTGTTCGGATTAGTCACGGATTCATTAGGATTGAAAACTTGCTTCGGATTGATTTTTAGTGGGTTCGGGTTGATTCGGATTGAAAATTTACGTCAGATTGGCCTCAAAATAGCTCAGAATGGCTCGGATATAGATTTCGTATTGGTTTGGATTCATTCGGATAGTATTTCTATCCTAAACTTTCGCTAGGGTAGTGCCTCTTTCATTTCACTGCAATCAACGCATTTGTAATTAATTCTAATTAAGTGTCAGAAAAAATGGCAGAAAATTCACCAATTCGAAGATTTGAAATCAATGACGGGATTTGCTTTCAATTCTTTTGAATTTTTCTCAATTCTTGACAATTCTTTTAACTTAATTCTTCTCAATTCTTTTCAGAAAACTTTTCTTTTTTTCTGGGATCTAGGGATTGTCTCTTTTATCATTGAAAAATGGTTCACAGCAGTATACAAAAAATTAGCAATTAATATAGATTTTTTTACATTACTTCAGAAGCAGAATGTAACTTAGATACCAATGATTGAGAATGGAATTTATTTAAGGTATAGTAGGAGAGGATTATATATACACAACATCAAACATAAAAAAAAGCTTGATGTGTAAAACTGCGTCATTCGGACAATTTATTGTTAAAAATCTCCTAAAGTTTCGAGATCTAACCGATTTCCTCTACAGGGATATATTTATCTGTACATGAAATTAAAAAAAAAATGAAACTTAGTTTTTTACATAATCGTAGACATTAAGATAATATAATACAAAAACTATTTTTCTTACCTAATTAATTTTAAGTCATATAATCATTCTAGTCATTATTTCGGAAGTAGATTCTAAAACAAACAATCTGAAGTTATTTTGAAGTTAGTTTTTTAAATTCCAATAATAAAACCAATTATATTTACCTTGTAACGTTTGTTAACCATGTTAAGAATTAACGATTGATAAAATAAATAAATAACTTCAAATTTAAAAAAAATAGATATATTGTTAAAAATAAAAAAGTGAGAGCTAGACCTAAAACGCTCCGGTCTTAAACCAACCAGGTTTGCTTGTTCGAAAATCCACCGTGCAGAGTCACTAACCTATAAACATCGTTATCAGGAGCGTAGTAATAGTAGATAAAATTTGAAAATTCAGAGATCAATTTGAAAAGGTTAGAAAACATATTACAAAAGTAAATCTAGTATCATGTTATAAGATCCATTAAAATTTCCTAAGTCAGTAATTTTATTCAAACAATTCTTTCCTTCTCTTTTTATAAAAACCATTTCAGCCAGCAGACGTTTCTAGAGATCCACTTTCACGATGCAAAATCTTAAAATTGTCCCACAAGATATGATGTGGGGGGGTTGTCATTTTAATGTTCAAGAAGATGTTTTGTCATGACGTTGTTATATTTTGCATTCAATTTTATGTTATTGATATATGTTCCTCTTTCAATTCGTAGAGGTCTTTTTGTTTAAACGATATAAAACTTTCCTCATACACAAGCAAATCTATAAACAACGTTAGTTTGATTAATATTTTTAACTTATCTTTGCGTAGCTTGACAATTTGTCTAGTTTGAAGTTAATTCTGTAAACAGTTTGAACCTTAAATTTATTTTAGTAGTCTTTTAATATTTTCAGAAATTGTTCCATAGAAAGGATAAACGACAAACTTATTTATTTCTTTTCCTAAGTAATTATTTATATTCAAAATTGAAATTTTAGGCTTATTTTCCATTAATCTCTTATTTTCTCTTCATATTATCATTCAACTATCCTTTAATTCTCCAATTATTTAATTTATTAAAAATTTTATTTTGTAAAGTTTTGAGTGTCGCTGAAATTATACATCAAGTTTCTTTTTTTGATATTTTATCCTAATATATTCTCGGACGTTAAAGGAATTTAACCCTATAGCGCCATATGTAGCAAAGCTGCGTTCGAAGAATTCATATTTTTGTAATAGTTCTACCAATTTTAATTGTAAAAATTCTGAAAAAGTTTGCAGGCCTAAGAAAGTTTGCGCCCTAAGAAAGGTTTTCCAAAAAGATATTTATTGAAAAGTTGATTTATTTAGCTGTAAAAGTTCAAAAAGTAAATTTTTCAAAAGTGGCATTTTTCAAAAATTTACATGCGGAAAACATGTACCAGTTGAAAAAAATGACTTTCTTCCCGAAAAAAGAGGTATCGGTCTTAAAGGGTTAACTGCATCCATTACAGTTGAACAATTATATACATATACCGTCAAATGGGGCAACTTCGGGCATATGGGGTAATTTCGGACAGCCCTAAATTCATCGTTTAAATTTCTCAAGGTGGATTTAGCTAGGATCTGGAAACAGCTTAAACTGATTCCATATTCTAGTTGGAGCCGTTTAGAGTAATAATTTAAATTATTAATTTAGTGCTATCTGAATTTATCCCACGTGTCCAAAGTTGCCCCGTTTGACGGTTCGATTCAATAGATGAATAGAACATAGTTTGTGCTGAGTTGACGAATTATCCCCCTTTCTTAATTCTCAATGAGCTTGACAAAGAGAGGATGGGAGGGGCGGCGAGAGAGAAGAGGGGGTGAGAGGAGGAGGAGGAGGAGAGAGAGAAAGAGAGAGAGAATGTCCGCACCATGTTTTAGGTGGAGTATTATCATGAATTTCCAGCTCCTGATTGGCTGTGAGTGTGATATGAAAATAGTTTAGCATATCATGAAGTTTGCTCAGTCGGAAGAGCATTTTTTACATGCGCTAAAGTCTTAACACTATATTCCTATCCTACATTCCACTCGTGGCCACTTTGTATACAAAATTAGATCTATGGTGAAAATCTTCACGTACATCCTCCATGCCTCATCACGTAATGCATCATGATTCTGCACCGAATCACCGTAATCAATTATTGCGAAACTACCCATCATTGACAGATCATATAGTATTTTGCATGATCTAGTGACACGCACATATAGACGTAAGACGTATGTTGAAACAGAAGAATTGTCAGAGAAAAATATTTATTAAATTTAAGAAATCGTATCTTTAATTTTGTTTCATTAAAAATAAAAATGTATTTAAAATGAAGAAAAGTTTTCTTGTCCAATGGAAAATGTCGTTAAAAATTGTTCTTTATTTAGTAAAATTATTTGCTTAACTGTGCGTTACCCGTAACCTTAATAAATTTTTCACCAATACTGAGCCCTAGAGGGTTTCCTCTTGTATGCTAAAGTAATGCGACGTTTCCAACACTCACTGTTTTGTCGAAAAGAGGTAGGCGAAAAATAAGAAATGTAACGACACGGTACTCAAGAAATCAAGGTTTTTCGACTGCTAAAGAACCGATCTATAGAAGATTTCCTTCAGTCATTAGCGGCATAGTCGGCTTTAAAGCTTCATAATAAAAGAGATACTAATCATCATAAACTTTTTTAATTTTTCACAGTTTTAATGAAATAATCTCACTGTATTTATTGCATTAGCAAATATAGTTTTGTAATAACATTGGCGAGAAAAGCGTAATGAAGACTAACCTTATTTCCATGTAGAAACTGGAAAATATATGTACAAGATCAAGATATGGGGCATATTATTCTTCGACTGCCCCAACCCAAAAATCAATCGGACTCGATCGGACTTAAACTTGGGTAAAGTGCAGTCCTATTGGATGGTAGTTTATGGAAAAAAATTTTGTCGCTGGGACATATTTACCGACAGGGAGGGGCTCTAATTTTTGTGTTCTATACGGGTACCACCTATTTCGATGATTCATACCTCTGTTAATATCAATAAAATAAATTATTTGCCTGTACGATTTCGATAGGGTTTTTCACGCCCTTTTCATTGATCGTACGCATTTTTTGGAAAAATAAGTATTTGACCTTCAAAAATCAAAATGAAAAATAAATTTGATTTTTTTTCGAATTCAGGGTATTTTTTAATTTTCTTTTTATCTAGAAAGAAAGCTTAGGTTGTTGCCTTTAAACGCCTATAGGTTTAAAAATGAACAAATTGTTATTTCTTTTTGAAAATACGCGGTATGTATAATAAGTTTTTTTCGGTTATAATTTTTTTCAATGATTTATGACACATTTAAAATCAATAAAAACAAATGTTTTCACTACAGCTTCGGTAGGGTTTTTCATGACCTTTCTTTTGATCATAAGCATTTTATGAAAAAATAAGTGTTTGACCTTAAAAAATGAAGGTTAAAACAATTATTTATTCAACAAATGCTTTGACCTTTGTTTATTAAATTTGCTGAAACAATATACAATATTGTCCAACTGCAAATTATCATAGCAAATGGCCATTGGTGAAATATTTATAGTAGATTCTGTTAAAAAAACGAAACTAATTTATTGAAAAACATCCAAGTAATGAATTTGTTTATTAAATTTGTCTCAATAATGTACAATTATTGTTTAACTGCGAATCATCATAGCAATAGACTATTTCTGAGATGTTTGTAGTTGATTCTGCTGAAAAAATGTCTATATTGAAAAATGCTCAAATAATTAATTTGTCAACTAAATTTATTTAAACAATAAATAATAATTGATGCCTAAGTGTAAAGTAAAACAGCAAGGCACATTGGCCAATGGCCACATACTAGTGATTGATTCTGCTGAAAAAAACGAAGCTTATCTACTCAAAAATGGACAAATAATGCATTTGTTTATTAAATTTGTTTTAATAATACATGATTGTTATTGAAGTGCAAACTATCACATCAGAAGGTCATTGGTGAAATATTTATAGCTAATTCTGCTGAAAAAGCTAATTCTATCTGATTAAAAATGCCATAATTTCGTATTTGTTTATTAAATTGTTATGAGCAATTAGGTATTGATGTTTAACGTCTTCTAATTTTAAGTTAACATTATTTTATTTCCATTTTCTCCTGAAAATATTGG
>JBAGKK010009756.1:0-12131 GCA_037177015.1 Euceroptres primus
GTCTCTTCAATCGCTTCTACTGAAAAATTTGCCTGCTAACCCTAAGGTCCCTTTCCTTGCGGAACGTCACATATATATAAATTTTGAATTTCGAAGTGTCTCAGTGATCTCCAAAACCTTAAAAATCAAAGTTTTATTAAAATTGTAGACAATAACTATTCAAAAAAATGCATTTTCTCATTTATTTAAAACAAACAGACTCAATTTTGAATTAGTTGAAAATAATTGTTATTTTTAACGAGCACCTGAATTCAAGTGCTAAATTTTTTAGCACTTAAATTTGTGAGCACTTGAATTCAATGTTCTCAATTTTTCAAGATGTAAGATATAACTAAGTTATTATTTGAGTTTGCACAAAATAACAATTTTCACATCACTCATTCACAAAATAACATTAAAACTTATTTGTAAAAAATAACATTTTCATAAAAAACTTTGTTTCGTAATGATATTGACTCTTTAAATGAGTCAGTACTATTAATAGATAATATTTAGTAAATATTTGATTCAGAAAACAGAAACAATATAGTGTAATTTTCTATTTTACAAGATATTAGATTGCAACAAAGTTTAAATCCTTCATAAACCTCTTATAATTATCGTAAAATATAAAATCCCCTACGGGAACTAGTGTCTCTGAAAGAGGTAGAAATTATTGAAAAATTGATAACTTAAAAACTGCAGTTTTCAAATTCCGCATAACTTACTTACAGAGAAAAATCATTATGATCACTTGAAAGGTTGTTCTTTTCTGAAGAAAACTAAATAACATTGAAGTATAACTTCAAATACTTTTATGAATTTTAAATCCCAGCTGAATGAATATATAATATAATAAACGGATGAAAAAAACAACAGATTTTTAACTTTTTCCAAATGACATAGAATCTTAAAATGCTGCACAAATACGTAATCCCATGGAATTATAGAAACTCTGTTTTTTCTTTTAAATTTCCTTTCACAGGGATCACAGTGGTTCAGCAATCCAATTTTAGGAAAAATAGGGGATTTCTTTTGCGAAACTGACGAATTTTTAAATTTTCAACAAATCAAAAATTCCCGCAATGAGTCTGCAGCAATTCTGCAGAATTTTAAAAAAATCCTCAAAAATCTTAGATTCCTAGATAGGAATCTAAAATTTTTGAGGAGTTTTATGAGGAGAGATTTATGGAGTATATTATTCGATTCTAGATAGAATCGAATAAAATACTCCATAAATTTTTAGACTTTCAGAACCCTTGGAGCTCTCTAGAATTTTCTAAAATCCTTCATGAAATCTTCTAGAAATTTCGACCATTTTTTAGAATTTTTGAGAATATTTTAAACCTTCAATGTACTTGTAGATTTTTGAAATCTCCTAAAATCCTTCAAAATTCTCTTGAATCTTCAATATTTTTTATGTTAGAATTTTAGAATTTTCCAGAGATTTCCTGATTCCTCCAGAATCTTCTAAAACCTCCCAGCATTATCTAGAACCTTCTAAAATTTCACAGAATTTTCTAAAACTCTTTATAAAAAAACTAAACTTCTAAAACTCTTTATATAAAAAATCATTAATAAATAAAAAAATCAAATCAAATTAAACTCTTATAGAGATCCAGACTTTTCAGAGTTTTAAAATCTTCAAAAACACACCAAAACCTATTATGATTTTTCAAAACATTCTATACTCTTTCAGAATCCTTTAGAATCCTCAAAAATTTTTTTAATTCTGCCCTAAACTTCTAATATCTTCTAGTCTCTTCCAGAATTTTTTAAAAGAGTGCTGAAAAGTCTAGAGAATTTTAGGAAGATTTTGAAAAGAGTCTAGAAGATTCTTAAGGATTATGGGAGTCTTTTGCAGATTTTAGAGGGTTCTAAAAGATTCTGCAGAATTCTGGAGTTCAGAATATTCTGGAGGATTCTGGAAGGTTCTAGAACAGTGTAGAATATTTTTTGAAATATTACAGAATTTTGAGAGATTCTTTAAGATTTTATAAGATTATAGGAGAACCAAGAAAAAAAGATTCTAGAAAATCCAGAAGATATTAGACGGTTATGGAAACATTTAGACGTTTTGATTATGGAAAATTTTGGAATATATTGAAAAAGCTTGGCAGATTTAGAGTCGGTTTAAAATATTTTACAAAATTTTTAAAAATATGGGAAAAGTTTTGAAGTTTCTAGAAGATTATAGAAGACTCTGAATATCTAAGGTTTAAATATTGTGGCACGCGTTTTTGAATGTTCTAAGTTTCTTTTTAATATAATTCTTGGAGAATTAATCGGAATTTTGAATAAAAAAGGTGAAAAAAGGGATAAAAGGGGAAAATTCTCTAAAGTAGAGATTTTAAAGGATCTCGAGAAAAATAGGGGGAAACGGGGGGAAATAGGGGAAGAAACGGAATAGGGAACTGACTATGATCTCTGCTTTAATCTTTAATCCTTTGAACTTTAAGTATCTTCTCTCAAAATCTAAGTTAGTTAAAAGTGAACCATTAATTTACTTGATTGAAAATTTCTACTAATTATTTTTATAAGATACTAACAATTTGCATTTCTCAACAAACCATGTTATGCAAAGAAAAAATAATTTTTACCATAAATAGTTCACAACTGAAATGCAAATTTTAGTTGTATTTTACTATTTTTAAAATAGTTTTCAACTTTTCACTATAAAGTTTTAGTCAAAAATGACTAATAATTAGTAGAAATTTTTATTAAAGTAAATTAGTGACTCACTTTTCAGTACTTCAGATTTAAGGAGTCAAAATATACTTAATAGATTTCTTCAAAAACATTTATCAACAAACTCATTCAAAACATGGAAATTCTTCCCCAAATTTCTTGATATTCTCAATTGAATCTGAAATTGAATCCAGTGTGAGTATAAGGATCGCCAAGAAAGTCTTTGAATACACATTGTGGTTCAGTCAAAAATTACAATCCACATAGCACGTCCCCTTGAGTGTTGATCGAAACGCGAAGGGAGTCACGAGTCACGACTCACGAGTCCATAAAATCGCATGAAGAGCCAAAAAAGGGTCTCTAAAGCCCTAAAACCTAAACGACCACCACGTCTGCAGGACTGGCTCGAGCCAGCTTCTGAAAGAAATAAAATATCGCTTTTACCGTAATTTTACGGCAATTTTCCGATCGGATGACCGCGCGCGAGACATTTGGCTCCAGGTGCAGATTTGGATGCGGACCTTCTGATCTCTGTTTGTTCCTCGACACCGTTTTCTCTCCTTTTTCCTCGTTTTTTTCGACACATAGCTCTTCATAGGACAGCCACCAATTTAATGCCCAAGTACCGCCCAACACTACAAATTTCTCATGGTTTAACGTCAAAAACCCATGCGTTCTCCATAATTGGTCAATGGTCTGTACCACTATTCATAGAGCTTTTTCCTATATTTGTCCTCATGAATGTTATCTATATGCAATATAATACATGTGCTAAATATATCGGTATTGAATACATATATATGTATGTGTATGAATTTATTTAGTTACGAATGAAGAGGAACTGTTCATTAGAGTAAATGGAAGTCCACACGTGACTTTTTCTAATGCTTTGGGGAACATGTGGTTAGGAAAGTGAATAATTGCTAATATGATGATATACATTACATATACATATAAATTACCCAGTGGTTTACTTGGGTGAAGAAAAATTATTGCAGTTTATTCAGATTTTTTTACATTGTCTTTTACTTCATATAAAAAATCAACCAACTAATTAAAGCGTAAAAAAATATTTTTTCAGATTTTTAAATATTTTTAACTGCAATTTACGTTTATAAAAAGTTTTTGAAATTCTAATGCTGATAAAACCGAGGAGTCGACCACTCTAAATATGCGGAATATATTCTCAAAGAATATTGCAGAATATTTGTGAATATATCGGAATATTTTGGAATATATGTGAATACAAGCTATATTTGGAATATATGAGAACATGAAAAAATTCGTAGAAATTGAAAGGGAATATGTGGGAATATTTCTAAATGCTTAAGAATATTTCGAAAAGCTTCAGAATATTCCGGAATAATGAAGAATATTGGGGAATACGTCAAAATACTTAGGAATATTTCGGAATATATTTCAATGCAAATCACGGAAAACTTAAAAAAATCTGTTTGCGACAAGATCTACATTAAAATATGTCCAAATATTTTGGAGTACTTCGGAATATTTGGGAATATTTCGGAATATATGGGAATATTTCGTGAGTATGCGAGTAGTATCAAGAATACCCGAGAAATATCTTAAAATGTCAGAATATTGGGCGATATTATGGAATACTTCGAAATATTTGTGAATATGTCGGAATATTTAGGAATATTTGGAATATCTAGAATATCTGAAAATACATATATAGGAATATATGGGAAAATTTCATGAGTAAAGGAGGAATATCGAGAATACTCAAGAAATACTTAAAATGTGTCGGAATATTTGGGAATATTTCCACTATATATTTTCCTCTAAATTATATGAAAAAAATATTTTTACGATTTAAAAAACATTTGAATAATCTGATAGTCCAAAGTTCTAAACTTTTTTGAAAATTCTCTTTTTTCAGAAGGTTATGAATAATTTAAAATCTGAGTTGAGTAACAAAGTTTGGTCCCAAGATTCCTATCTCGGTCAAACTTTTAAGTATATAAATTTATAAAGAACTGTTTTCCTTCATTATGTCACCATAAAAGTATTATCAAGTTTCTAGAAAGTGTTTCTACTCGAAAGAGCCACGGAAAAAGAAAGATTCTAACTTTCATTTTAAAGAGAGAGAAGAGAAGAGATATGAACTTACATTTATTAAAATAAGACAACATTTTCTCTAATTACCATGTTTTCCAAATTAATTTTTAATTTCCAAGGGATTAACAACTCGACAGATCGAGTGTACATTGACATCAATTTTGTGACTTCAACTGACTTCAAGTGACTTTAATGATTTAAAGTAACTTCAAGTGACTTCACTGACTTAAACTGTCTGTACTGACTTCAACTGATTTCAAGTGACTTCAAGGAACTTCACTGATTCCAAGTGACTTCACTAACTTCAAGTCACTTATGACTTCAACTGACTTCAACTGTCTTCAAGTGACTTCTACTGTCTTCAAGTGAATTCTACTGCTTTCAAATGGCTTGCACTGAGTTCAAGTGTCTATACCAAATAACTTTGACTGAATTCAAGTGACTTGCCTGAATTCAAGTGACTTCGCTGACTTCAAGTCACTTCACTGACTTTAAGTGTTTCTGCTGAATTCAAATGACTTCACTGACTTCAAGTGACTTTGACTGACTTCAAGTGTCTTTGACTGACTTCAAATGCCTTCACTGACTTCAGATCACTGACTTCTAATTCTGCTGACTTCAAGGTACTTTGCTGAGTTCAACTGATTTTACTAACTTCAAGTGACTTCACTGACTTCATATGACTTCGAGTGACATTACTGACTTGAAGACTCTTTGACTGACCTTAAACGCCTTTGACTGACTTCCACTGACTTAAAGTAACTCTGCTGACTTCAACTGATTCTACTGACTTAAGTGACTTCACTGACTTCAGATGACTTCAAGTGACTTTAGCTGACTTCAAGTGACCGTCTGAATTCAAGTGACCGACTGACTTCAAGTGACCGACTGACTTCAAGTGACTTCAACATATTTGTCGATCTGACTTCACGAGTTGTTAATCCCTCCCTTATTTGTAACTATTTACAAATCATAACAGTATTCTAAATACTCATTCCAATCTTAAAATTTAAATTACAATAAATTACAATACGTACTATACAGTAATTAATGTATATGTATAAAATATATAAGCAATTATAATACATATCCATGCAAATATATACAATTTTGATGTGAAATCTGTCAATAAAATCGATTTGTCTCTCTACTTTATGAGATTTAACTTTGCCAATAGTGAATATGTGTTCAGTCAGATATCCAGAAATCTTTTGACGTTCCCTGTTAACGCGGATCGAATCGTTGGAAACGTTGACAATATTGCGATGCCTCTCGCCCCTTTTGCCAACGTATACTCGAATACCATTCCGTGCCAAGTACTCGTATTCTCGACATTGTCCTCATGAGTGCGGGCTAAACTCGAAAATTTAGTCACGGTATATTAGTTACGGAAAGCTTACTTGCTATAAATTATAAAGGTGCCCATTGCCGAAAGCGGGAGGACTCACTGGTACTTCTACTGTAGATGCGGAAGGCGTGTATTGCGTTACTTTGACATCCGATCCTAAATCAGGGCCTTTAATGATAAATTTCATTTATCATCCCTCCCTTTCTCTATTTTCTATTTCAATGTTTCAATATTTATTATCAATATTTCAATATTCAGTAAACATTTTTCGATTTCATTAATCCAATATTTACAATCACTACATTCCCTCCAAATATCAACGAAGATGAATAAAAACGTTGAATCCATAAAATCTAATTTCTACATAATTTTTTAATTTTAATTAGAGAATGGTTTTTTCTGCAGGGTCTATCCGAGAGTAGAGCGTTGAAATATGAAAAGGACTCGACTTTAAACTTTAAAGTCCATTCCTTCCTGACTACACAGTTTTTTGTATTCATCTCTCCATAATTTATTAAATTAAAATAATTAATTTATAATTATCTAATTATTATCTAATTATTCTGTCAGTCCCTTTCAGAATCTGAAAAGGAGTGACAAACAACGTGTTTAAGAATTAAATGAATCTGTTATGAATATAATCAGGTCAGCATATTAACTCCCTGAAACAATCTGTTTTTGTCACCAAATAATACGAACTGTTAATAGCAGAGAAACATTTTCCCATGAGAGAGCTTCCAAACAGAATTCAGTCGCCTGGATGCATTGATAATATGCAATTACAAATTGTGGGATAAGCGAACAATCTGTCTATCCATCCCTCAACACCTAAACAATAAAGCGAAAATAAATTGAATAATATAACTCTGCATCAGTGAGCACGAACTCATATCTCATATCCAGGAAAACAGTTTGGATATTGTCATTTTGAAATTAAATTCTAACTTGAAGAAATAAATTATCTGTCTACACTTTTTTAAAGTAAATAGTTAAATTATGAAACAAGTTTATGAAAAAGGCAAATTAAATTAAAATATATAATTGCGTTGGTTTTCTTGAAAGGAAGATTCTTCAAATATTGCACTTGACATTTTTTGAAGATGTTTGAAGAATCTAATGAAGCTCTTAGCTTGTCTTACATCATGGGAGGAGAAAAGTGCATGAACTTTGCAACACTTGAGTTCTACAATCTACAAAACTGAAATAATGTACGAGAAGCTGGAAAGAGACTTGGTTGGTAGCGGGTGGGGTCGCTCGATAATACTGTTTCACCCAACATTCGCCATTCCGAAGTTCTGAGTAGTGCACGAATTTCCTCAAGTGACAGGCAGCAATTTATAATTTATCATCTCAGACACTTAGACAATACCAAGATTCACAGAGTAATTAGGAATTGTAATAACCATTTTCTATACACTTGGGAATTCAGGACTTTTCTAATCCATCTACTTCTGACATCTACTTCTTTCACTCAAAACTCAAAACCATCAATCCTATTTCTCATTTTAGGATTTTGTATAAAATCTTTCTTTATAATGAGCGAGAAACATTGCATTTTCAATTGATGTAATAACAATATAAAACGAAATATTTGATTTATTATTCTTAATTTTATTTATTAATTTTTGATTTTAATGATATTTAATTTTTTTATTCTTAATTTTCTATATTATTTATATTATATAGAAAGGAAATTCCTAGGGGTTAACAACTGGCAATTTTGATGTACACCTGAATTCAAGAATTCAAAGTGAATTCAAAAAATTCAAAAGAATTCAAAGAATAAAAAGTGAATTCAAAAAAATTCAAACATATAAAGTGAATTCCAGCTGAATTCAAAAGAATTTAAAAAATGCAAGATGAATTTAAAAGTAAATTCAAAGAATACAAGATTAATTCAAAATAATTCAAAGAATAAAAAGTGAATTTAAGTGAGTTTAAAAGAATTCAAAGAATTCGAAGATTTGAAAAGAATTCAGGGTGAGTTCAAAAGAATTCAAAGAATACAAAGTGAATTTAAGGTATTCAAAGAATACAAGGTGAATTTAAGCAATTCAAAGAATACAAAGTAAATAAGGAGGTGACTTCAAAAGAATTCTAGAGAATTCAAAGAATGCAAAGTGCATTCAAGGTTAATTTAAAGAATTAAAAAGAATTCAAGGTGAGTTCAAAAGAATTCAAAGTATATACAAAGTGAATACAAGGTGAAAGTCAAAAGAATTTAAATATTTGAAAAGAAGTCAGGGTGAGTTCATCAGAATTCAAAGAACACAAGGTTCAAAATAAAAAGTGAATAAGGAGGTGAATTCGAAATAATTCAAAAGAATTCAAAGAATTTAAGGAATTCAAAAAATTCCAAGAATTCAAATAATTTAAGTAATTGAAAAGAATTCAAGATGAGTTCAGAAGAATTCAAAGGATATAAGGTAAATTCAAAGAAAACAAGATGAATTCAAAAAAATTTTTAAAAATCAAAGGAATTCAAAAGATTTCAAAAGAATTCAGGAAGAAGTCTAAAATTGAATTCAGTAGTGGTTAACCCATCGGAAAATTTTGAATTGAACTTTTAAAAAGTGACATTATGTCAATATTCCTAGAATAATAACTGATGATTAACCCCTTCGCAGTCAGGCGAAAATGAACTTTTCGTGCCAAAAATGCACCAAAAATAAAAGTTTTCAGAAAAATATGACAATTTCACATTATATGTTTTCGGGGTCGTTAAATTCAAATCTGGCATCAGATTTTCAAAATTCAAAATGGCAGACCAAAAATTTTAAAATATTGATGACATTAACAAAAATGTATGAATCTTAATAAAATTGGTCATATGGGTCGCTGAATCCAAATCTGGTATCAAATTTTCAAAACTCAAAATGGCGGACCAAATTTTTAAAAAAATGTTTGGAACTTGATAAAATTGGTCATATTTAAGTTTTCGAGGCCGCTGAATCTAAATCTGATATCAGATTTTCAAAATTTCAAATGGCGGACCAAAATTTCCAAAAATTGAAGAAATTAGCAAAAGTGTATGGAACTTAATAAAACTTGTCATATTTAGGTTTACGGAATCGCTGAATCTAAATCTGGTACCAGATTTGGATTCAGTCACCTCCAAAACTTAAATACACTCATTGCACGAAATAAGGCCAGCCTCGGGGGTAGACGGCACTATACTGGGTACTATTAAAATCCAGTTTGAACCGGATTTAAAGCGACGAGTAAGCACTCTTATGTCAACACTCAGGACCGCACATATAGTCTCTGAACGTACAAAAGTAAATGCGCAGAGAGTGTATAAAGTTTTAAATTATTTATTACTATTTATTATTTTATATTACTTCGACAATTCCTTAACACTTGAAATTTCAAAATGCGGAACTTCATATTAATTATTTGATTAATTAAGATCACATTATCTTAGGAGAATTGTTAAGAGTACGCATGTATCACATTATCAACAGTCTTTAGAATTATTAAAATCTTCTACATTATCTTTAAAAAAATTGTTCAAAAGGACAAAGTACATATTAAAAATATCGTTTTACATGTTTTAAAAAAGTTCTAGAGTCATTTGGAAAGATAATACGATGTCTGAATTGTTTGGTACTAAATTATCTCAAACAACAAACATCAAGTGTCTAACGTGGACTGCCTTTAAGCAGACGTGATAGACGAAGGACTTGATTAATCTAGATACGTCATGACTGAATCGATACATCCTCTACTCATCCCAAATATCAGGTTCAATCACGAAGGAGTAGGTTTAATGTAGTTATGTGAAACTTCCACATCACCTGTCTCTCTATCATTTCGGACAATTCAATCACTTCTGGCGTTTGATATCAAATGAAAAAATTCATTTTTTATTATTGCTTCGAATTCACAAATAGAATTGCTCATTAAATCTTTAAAAAATTTATCAATCAATTTTTGATATCAATCAATTTTTTCCATAATTCTAAAAACTTGTTTTCTACTTTTCAGAGATTGATTAATTGGTAAATAATTCATTTGTGAATAATTCATTTAAGAAATTAATTTACTGGCTTGTTTTTCAAAAGATATAGGAAACTTGACATCTTTTTTTGGATTTTTTTGTTATTTTAATATTCAAAATTTGTAATAAAAGTTACTGAAAATTCGGTTCTAATAGAAAGGAAGCTTTTTGAAGATAATATTATATTTTGTAATATATATTGTATCTCAACGATCTAAACTCAAAATAGATGCAGAATGCATTGCTCCAATAAGTATAACGTTAGGTTGTGTACTCCATCCCAAATTCAAACGAAGGCCTTTATTTACTCAGACCAGATTTTCCTTTGAGGGATCTAATCCCTAGAAATATGAGGCTAATTTGTAACTTGTAATCTCTCATAAAATGACTTACCTCTGTAAGTCAGAATTAAGAGCTCTGAAATGACAGTTGCTCCCTATTCGTACATGGTTTGCAAAAATCTGCTACATATTGCAGATTTATTAGAAAATAAAGCAGATTTTGTGGTCTAAGGCAACCCTCATATAATAATAATTAGTACCTTTCCAGAAAATGTACAAATTAATATTATTAAGTCCGCATTTAATTTTTAGAGTTAATTATAATTTATATTATACAAAGGTATGATTTGCCAATTTAAATTAAATTATCTGCTAACTTTAACTGAGTGAAATTACGAAATGATATATGATTGAAATTAATATTTAATTAGATGCGCATGAATATGGAGGCAATAAAGTAAAATAATTATTATGTAAAACATTCACACTGTTTTTAAAATATTTGAAAAACGTTATATCTTATATCGTATTGGAAAAGTTTGTTTTTCATTTTTCATGAGATGTCTAGTTTTCAATATATTTTTTAAATTTCAGCAAGGCTCATTAACTAAATTTTAAACAAATAAGCAAACAATTAATTTTTTTTAGGTCCCTCTTCAGTGTTTACACAAATAAGGTTCTTTGGAAGATTTTCCTTTAGTATTTCCTAATCCCACACCTACTTTTCCGAACAATAGTAATCATAAATATCGCTTTTAATTTTAATAGACTTAAAAGACAATAAGGCAATGTATTAGTTTAATCTTGATGCGAAAATCCTAACCAGAGATTTGAAAACAAAAGCCCATCTCGCATTCGAAGCTGCTTTTCCATGCTCTTTTGAGTTCCATTATCTCTCTGTTTTACGGAAATTGTATTCAATCCCTCTTTTTATGCCACGATATCGTCAGTTTAATCGTGGGACAATGTCCAAAAAAGCGCAAAAATCGCGCCTTAACATAAGCTGCTTACCGGTGGAGGCTCGTGCCAACGGCAGCTGAATTCGATCTATCGAAAACACATCTCTGTCGGTCACAAGGGATTGATCCCATAAATACCGAAATTATAGAGGGTACAGGATATATTCCAAAAGTAGGGAAAATTATAAACCATGAATGAAACGAAAGGGCGGATCTGTTTAATAAGTGGCAAAACGACAGTTCTCCCTTTAAAGGGTCAGACTAACCCAAAAACTAACTTTTTCTCTGAAGCTCATATGATGTTGACCATTTTGTTTTAAACACTATTTTCTACTTTCCTTTCCTCCGGATATTTGATAAGAGCTTCCTTGTTACAAAAAAAAGTTTACCAGCCTTCAGGATCAATTAAAAATATTAGTTAGCTTAGAAAAAAGCAACGTCGGTTGCAAAAATACCAAACTTCCACTTTTTGGAAAAGTGGTACACGAAACAAATTAGGGCTATCTTAATAACTAAAATTTTTTACTTTTCTGTCTTTCGGATGTTTGATAAGAGCTACCTTGTTACAAAAAAAAACGTTTGCCAGTCCGTAGGATCAATTTAAAAATATTAGTTAACTTAGAAAAAAGTAAAAACGGTTGCAAAAATAACAAATTTCTACTTTTTGGAAAAAGTGGCCTACGAAATAAATCAGGGCTTTCTCAATAATTAAAATTTTCTACTTTTCTTTGCTCCGGATGCTTGATAAGAGTCTTCGTGTTACAAAAAAAAGTTTGCCAGCCCGCAGGACCAATTAA
>JBAGKK010009767.1:0-12129 GCA_037177015.1 Euceroptres primus
CCACGTGCTAATGCGGATGTAGGCCGCAATCGCTTATCAACCAGTTTTGGACTCAAAAATTTACTTCTACCTACATTCACTCGACTCTCGCGCGCCTCTCTTGGACGACCCCTGAAGCTCTGCTCTCCCGTCCCACCTGCCCCTATAAGTTACCCCAAAAATATGCTCGAGTGCCATACCCATGGTTTGTGTCGTAGAAAAAAGGATAAAAACTGTAACCTCGAAAATTGCTTAGTGGTTTACTTCTAAGAGATCGGAAAAAATATGCGTCAAGGACCCTATGGTCACAGTTTTTCATGCTAAAAAGCATGATAAATTTAAAGGAAAAAATTCAAATTGGAAAATACAATGCATTATTGGCGCTCTTAAAAAGTAAGTCTCGAGGATTTCAAAGTAAAAAAGCCAATGTTTTTACTGCAGAAAATATCCAAAAAATTTTGTCTGAGGCTCCTGACGAGATTTATTTAGGAACGTATGTTAGGTAAGCTCTCACTATTCACAATATTTACATCATATTTACATTATGCATATGAAGAGAGTTTTTACAAAATGACCTAACCTCTAAAATTTCAAGTACAAAAATAGAATAGAACTTATACAACTTCGCTTGCAGATGCTGGTGCAAATGTATTAGATCTCCAAAGTCACGGAGGCTAGAAATCAAGCAAAGTTGCAGAATCGTACGTCGAAGAATCGATTGAAACATGCTATTACCCGAAAAAAGAACTTCCGTTAAAATATCTACTGGAACTTTTGCAACCGATGAGTCGTATAATCTGTCAAAATCTCCATCGCCTAAAAGCGCGAAATACGACAAATTAGTAAATTCAACAGATGAAAAAGTCCCCCGAAAAAATTTTTCATTTAGAAAATTGTAAAGGTACAATTAATTATAACAATCAGTAAAATTAGCATTTTTCAAAGATAAATATTTTTTCTCGTATGACAATCATAAAAATAAATGATCTTCAAATATCAGAAGTATTGTCTTTTTCTCTCAGGCAGTCTATGGCACTCTAGCTCCCACGCCCCCTTCATCCGACGGAAGTTTCAAATCAGCAACCTCACCAGAACTTCTGAACTTCTCTGTAATCATGCTTTCTTTTTTCGAAATCTAATATGGGCTGAAATCATGACTGTATTTCGAGAAATGTCTGAAATCATCCATTTGTTACATCTGTAAACTCGCATTTTGTAATAATTAGCACCTCACCGTAAGAACTCTTAGAAAATTTTTGTTGCCTATTGATACGGAAATTTCCATAACAATAGGCTATTCCCACGGAAATTTTTACGTGACAATAGACTACTGTTACGGAAATTTCAGGAACAATAGTTTATTCCCACTGCAATTTTTCCTTGGCAATATACTATTGTAACGGAAATTTCAGTAACAATAAGTTATTCTTACATAAATTTTTCCGTGACAATAGGCTACTGTAACGGAAATTTCTGTAACAATAAGTTATTCCTACGGAAATTTTTCCTTGGCAATATACTATTTTAACGGAAATTTCCGTAACAATAAGTTCTTCTTACAGAAACTTTTCCGTGACAATAGGTTTCAAAATTAAATGTGGGCAGAAATCATGCATTTGTTATAAAAGATATCGTATGCTCCAAGGGGGACAGGGGCTTTTTCGACTCGTGTACGTTTTCAGTACTCGTCTCCAGCTCGTACTAAAAACATACACTCGTCAAAAAAATCCCTCTTCTCCCCTTAGGTGCATAATATACTAATTTATAAGTTTTTTTTACCAGTTTTTTTCCTAATGATTACTTTTTTGCAAAGCCGGGAGAGTTTCTTTAAATTATTAATTTGATTATACTTTCATAATTGTTTTTTTAAATTTTGTTATAATTTACTCTAAATTACAATAATATAATCTAATTTTTATTAAGGAACTTATTATGAGGTACTAAAATTAAGATCTTTATCAATCTTACAACCAGCAGTTTTAATTAATTTAGTCCATGGACACCAAAGTGTCCTATCTGTGGAGAATTACCCATATATTGTATGTATATAGGAATATTTAAAACAGAATGGGGAAAAGTTTACCTTAGAGCAATCAAAGGGAAAATAACCAATAAAAAAAATTAAAAAATACGAATTGATTAATGAACCTCTCACTTTTTTGGTGTCACCTGAGTTTTTTCACTAGAAGAAAAAAGCTATTAGAAATGTTTCTTTGATTGAGAATTTTAACTTCTGAATGAACCATTTTATGCAGATGAAAATTATAATTCTTTGCAAAAAGTTCTCAAACACGAAATGCAAATTACCTAACTTTTGCATTCCGGCTCTTTAGAGACAAAATTACATCAACGAAAAAAGATGGAGGAAAGGATCAAATAGAGTCAACCAATCCAACCTCTCACATACTTTCTCATTGCTCCTCCGTCTTTTTCATGCTACTTTGGGTACCAAAATGTCTCGAGATACATATAGACTCCCCCGTCAGGGTAAAAATTGGTGTATTATAGGTTTCTATTTTATGCAAAAACATTATTCTCTATCAAGATGTAATATTAATTTACAAAAATTGTACGAAACTATCAAAAGCGCTGTTATATTTTGACAAATCTTTGACAAACTAGGAAAACAAAGGGTTATTTAAAAAATTAAATGTAGTGACTGCAATGCAACTTATACATATAGGACAGGCAGGAAGGGCACTAAAAATTAGAAGAAATGAACATCACAGTATGGAAAACTTATTCGAATTATTTATTAGTTTATGAGTAAGTTCGCTTCAAATAATTGGTCACGTGATAGTCTGGTACGTGCTCTTAAAAATTTTGTACCACGAGAGAAATCAGAGAAACCCATGCAGAAATCGCCCGATTTTGTACGTAATACCGACCTGTCCCCGATCGGGATTCCCGATCTGTCCCTGATCGGTAGAACTCTGTGTCCCATACCTGGGCCAGGCCGGGCCAGACCGATTTCCGATTAAAACTCCATCTCCATGCGCTCACAGAACTAGTGCTAGCTGGTTATTGTTTTTCGATAGTGCAGTAACGTATTCAAATATTACTCGTTTATAGTATTATATTTATCTATTTATTATTAAAAATGCCTAAGGCGAGTACGCCACGTATTCGAAAGCACCGAGCACTAGCCAGTATACTTCGAAACCTGCGTGAAGAAAATAAAAGTAAGTAATTACGCTCTGAAGCTTATTGAAACCTACCCTAAAATAAATTAATCATCAATTAAATTGTCTTTTTTTCAATAAATATAAATAAAATGATTATAGATGTTAATGTAAGTGATCCGGAAGTTGATATTATTCAACCCGTTCAACTTATGAATTTGAAAGAGGCAGAAAATTTGGATCCACTTGAAAATCAATTTCCAGCTGAAATCAACGCAGTTGAAGGTAAAATTAGTAGATTTAAAATTACATAACTTAAATATTATTATATGATAAAATTTATCAATTTTATTTTCAATTATTATTTAAAAACTCAAAGTTTTTCAATTTAATATAGAATTAGGATGATAAAATATATTAACAAAAAATGGATAGTAGTATGTGCAAAATTTTAATATTTTTAGATTTTGAGAATGTTGGAAATGCGGAGGAAAGTGAGACCTCAGATAGAAGATCATCGGATTTTCAGGAATCAAGTTTTTCTACGGATGAAGGGGATTCCAATGGCTATTCTACAGATTCAGATGATGATTTCATCGAAGGTATCATTGAAGTCCCCGAAGATGAACCAGAGGAAGTTAGGCGATTGCGTGTTTTGGCTGTAACGACGGGAATGAAACAGAAGACAGTTGATGCATTATTAAAGATTCTGCGAAGAAGAACTTTCCCTCAGTTACCGAAGTCAGCAAAAACATTCCTAGGGACATCCTCATCTACCTATGAAATCAAAGAAATGAATGACTGCGATGGAACAATTGGTGAATACGTTTACTTTGGGATTGAAAAGGCTCTTCAAGAATGTATTGACCCTAACGTACACCGAAAAGCAACCATATTTTTACAATTTAATGTAGATGGAATCGCCTTGTCTAAGTCTGGCGAAAAGGGTTTCTGGGTTATTTCCGGGAAGGTTTATCACAAACCTGATATTTACAAGCTATTCACAGTTGCAATTTACTGTGGAAATTCGAAACCTGCTAGTGTAGACGATTTTTTACAAGACTTCATTTCTGAAGTTAATCGTTTACAGGCGAATCGTATGAAAATTATGGATCAAACGTTCAATGTTCGCATCCATTGTTTTATTTGTGATACTCCAGCGAGAGCTTTTATAAAAGGTACTAAGGGCCACACGGGTTTTTATGCCTGTGAAAGATGTGAAATTAGAGGATTAAAGGAAGGTGGCGTGACGCAGTATCCTCTTGTAAATTGTCCAGAAAGAACGGACGAGTCCTTTAAGAGTCGCTCGCAACGTCGTCATCACAACTATA
The DNA here is from genome assembly GCA_037177015.1 of Euceroptres primus. Classification (NCBI taxonomy): domain Eukaryota; kingdom Metazoa; phylum Arthropoda; class Insecta; order Hymenoptera; family Figitidae; genus Euceroptres; species Euceroptres primus. Next base: position 4,433 of record JBAGKK010009767.1, read on the forward strand.
TATCTCCAGTTTTGCGAATTAAGCCACGTGTCAATATGATTCTAATGTTCGTGTTAGATTTTATGCATCTATTTTGCGAAGGTATAATGAAGCGGTTATTACTGAATTGGTTTGTGCTTTCTGGACGCGAAAACACAGGTCAACATCTGAAAATGGAAGTTTCAAGAAGACTTCTGTTAATTCGAAAATGCATTCCTTGTGAATTCCAAAGGAAAACACGGTCTTTAATATCTTTAAAAAAATAGAAAGCAACTGAATTCAGACTCTTCCTCTTATATTGTGGTCCAATAGTGCTGTTACACATTCTTAATGTAAATCGTTATAAAAATTTTTTACTTTTACACGTATCAGCCAGAATATTATGCAACGATAACTTAATCAAAAAATATCAAGAACATGCAAAAATTTATTTGCAGAGATTCTTTATGTCTCTACGTAATTTGTATTCAAAAATGCAAGTTTTAAATGCGCACGCAGCTTTCCATACAGCTGATGATGTAACAGCTATGGGATGCAACTTCAATAGGATTTCTGCCTTTCCTTTTGAAAACTTCCTTGGAAAACTAACGAAGCTCATCCGAACTCCAAACCGTCCTCTTTCTCAAATTTATCGTAGGATACATGAGTTGAGTCTCATTGATAATCCAAAACCAAAACTACCGTTTAAAATTAAAATTTTAAAATTTCAGGAGTTAAATATCTTTGAACTGAAATACAAAGAATATACCTTAAAAACAAAGTCTCCTAATAACTTTGTGATGCTCAAGAACAAATTACTTTTCGAAATTAAAGAAATCACTCTGACTCAAGAAGGCATAAGAATTCATGGAAGTCCTTGGAGAATTAAACGGTCTTTATTTGTGTATCCTACTGACTCCAAAGATCTATTTATGTGGGAGTTACAAAGTAAACCAAGCAATAGTCTAATGAATTTTAATATCAAATGCATCAAAAGGAAAATGGTAAGATTAGAAATGAATTTAAAAGAGAGTGGTCCTATAAGATTTTATTGTATGCCTCTTCTTCATCTCTAATATAATATAATGTAGAAAATGATAAGGAATTCCAATTGTTGAAAAATGTGTCAAAGTAAATAAGAAAAACTTTAATTAGCTGAAATATTTTTGAAATAAATTGACCTAACTCAAGGAATTATTCATAAATTGTAAGAAGTCTTTTTTTATTAAAATTTTTCCACATGGCCCTGTGTTTTCTTGTTAGAATAAAATTATTCAGAAATTTAATTATTCTCAATGTTTAATTACTGGGAAAAGTAGGTATCGATTAAACATGAAATTTCTAAAATTCAAATTTAGCGCGTTGAACAGTAGATCTCGATTTCCTACTATGACGGCGTTTCAGCTGCTGTTAGGATTGTGAGCAATGAAACGTTTCATTGAAACATTGAAACTTGTACTTGAAACTTTCAAATATTTCACACTCAAAATTTCATCGCTTTATGAAACTTTGGGGGGGGGGAAAGGAAGAAACTTCTATATGCGCATGCGCGTAGATCAGATAAGGTTATGTATTCATATCTGATATGCCACGTTTTCGCAAGTTTAAACTTGTTTTGGCATATTATTTAGTGTTTCTTTAGTAAAACTGTGATATTTGTAAATGTGTGGAAGAAAAAAAATGTTGAATTGTTACTCTAAATACTTAAAAATTCCGCAAGGAAGGCACAGTGGGCATTGTTTGAATTTTTCCGCCGCCATCTTTGTAATATTGCAATGTTTTACGAGAACTTGAAAGTTTCATGAAATTTTACAACCCCAGCGTCCCCAGCTGCTTTTTCCGTTATAGTATTGGCGACAGCCTCCAAAAGTGATATTGTGATTATAGAATATGTGATGCAATGGAATGTGCAATTGAAAATTTGATTTCGCTGCTTTTATAATAAATTCGTCATAAAAATACGATTATTTTTTGTGAATAAAAAGCATCCTGTGTTCTGTGTACACTCAACGTAGGTACGTAGAAACCAGCATAACCTTACTTTTTTTGTTGTACGTGGCTATTGTGGTTATTGTTATTTGTTTGGTATTCTGTGGTATAGTTTATATTTTCTTCATTTATTTCTAAATGGATCTCAATTTTTTTTATAGTGGAAATTTTATTCCAATATGTCGGATATAGTTTTGACCACGAAACCGTATCAGTTAGTGAACTTTATTCGCTCGGGTAGAAAGCCAGTTACAAGATCTGTAGATATTACGCTGTTCAAATGGATCTGATATGACAAGATTAAAAAAAGATTTGTTTCAAAATATATGCCGGAACCATACACAGATGCAAGAAATGACTTTCTATATGACCTGATAGAAAAAAAAGCATCTGCGCCTAACGATTGGCCTGAATATACAATAAAGATCGTAGGTCATGCAGGTTAGTTTAAATTGATTTATTGTATATTCTTCTATTAATAAAAATTTATTTCTATGTTGAATTATTGAAGAAAATAGATGAAAATAAAAATATTTATGATACAGCATTATCATTTTCTTATTTTCACTCTGTTTACTAGACACGTACAAGCAAGGTGTAGAGCGATTGAACGTTTTGAAATTTCAAGAATTTGCTTATACCTCTAATCCCGAAGTAGAAGCTGTTGAAAAAAGTGCTATAATAGAGGAGCAAATAAAGAAAATGGATCCTTTTAATGCTGGTCTTGAAGGGATACTTGAAGTCCCAAAATTATCTGAAAAAAATATGAACGCTTCCAGCATGAACGTACAACCTGATCCACTAGCTATTCAAGGTAATTTTTTTACCTCCAATAATACTAGTTTATGAAATGAATCCACTATTTTCCATTAAAATCACTTTATGAATGAGGATAATTTTTTAAATAATTTTTCAGCGATAATTTCATGAGCAAAGGAAACATGGATATTCTTGTAAAAAATCAGGAAAAAAGTTCGCGTCGTAAAAGTAAATATTTTTTTCTTTAAAGGAACTTCAAACATTATAACATCATCTTTTCTTCCAACTCTCTATCGTACACAGTTGTAAAAGTTAAATCCTTCTTATATTATATATCTAAGTATCCGATACTTAAGATTTATTTTCGAATCATCTTAACTTTTTCTAGGAAAATTCGATGAAATATCTCACTCAGGTACTGACTCTGATACTGATGAGAACTATGCCAGTAATGCAAATTTTAAGAGTTTACTATATAAGAAACTGTCTAAAAGGGACGAAGCTTCACAAACGTCAGAAGATATACCTGGTAATTGTACCTAATTTGAATTCCATCTAACTGTTTAACGTGTATTCACTTCGACATATTCATGTATTATTAAAAATTTATTATAAAAATTATTATACAGGTAAGACTAAGCAAGGCCACAGCAAGACTACTAAGGGAAACAAAATGGTGAAAAAAAGACAAAAACTTGAAACCGGATCCAAGCATTTATTGAATGAAGTTTTTCATTCAAAGGGATATTCAATTAAGTTAAGACACAAATGTTTGAAAAAGAGTTTTATCATTTTTTTATTGTAAAATTTATTTTACTTTTTTTTAGACGCAGAAGGAGAAATTAGTGAAAATTTCGTGAGCGATACAGGATCGAAACAGTTGAATGAAGTTTCTAATTCTAATGTGGTTGCAAGTAAGTTAAGACAAAAAACATATTAAATTAATTTGCAATTATAAAAAGTATTAATTTTCTTATGGCTGATAAAAGATAAAAACTTTTATTTTAGATTTGAGGATGAAAGAATATCAAATTAAGTTTTGACTGATTTTATTTTTTAAAATAATTATATGTAAATAATAATATAATAAGTTGACAGACGGCTTATGAATTAATTGAAATTATAAATATATTTTACTTTCTCAATTCTTTCCAGTGTTGTACAAAATTATGAAGGAAATTAGAAGCCTGAAAGCAGACATGCACCAAATTTCGATTGAACAACAGGAGATAAAAACGATTTTGGAAATAGACAGAAGTGCACACTACGTAAATAAAAAAAGTTTACAAGAAGAATATAATCTTCAGCTGCCTTTCAAGCATCTGGAGGATTTTAAATTATTTGATGTGCGGCTTGCACAAGTCGAAGAATGCTGTCATCGATTCGTAAGTCTTTCTTGTTTATATGTTTATTACAATTTGCCTTCATTTTTAATTTTTCGCTTTTTTTGCATTTTATGCAATTTAAATATCTTTGTTAAAAACATAATTTCTTAATATTACAGAAAGCCAGTCTTTATTTCACTACGAGCAAGGACATTGGACTTCGCAGGGCCTTAAATAATACATTAAAAAAATACTTTTACAGGGATTTGCTAATGACCTTCACTGCTGTTAAAGAAGTGGCGAACAAGCACTTATTTAAAAAGTACAACTTCTGTACACACTTATTGGGTAATTACCGTAAAATACGAATAAGACTTAACTAATTAAAAATTAAAAATATAACATAAAATAATATTATTATTATATATTTTCAGATGTTATTTGTGCCAAATTTGAAACCACGGAGGAGGAGGTTCTTAGCCATATTGGAATAATTATTGGAAATTCAAAAGATTGGGGTGGCCATCGAAAGGAGAGGACCATGCTCTAATTATAAAGTTTATTTAAATTTTACTTAAAGTTTTTACGTAAATTGTATTTGTGTTTTAAATAAACAATATTTTATAATTTATAAATCGCTCTTTATTCGCAAAATGGATCAAATGGATTAATAATGAGACTGATCGAGGACCGGTCGGGCACCGATCGGGAGTCCCGACCTGGCTCCGGTATGGGCGTCTGTTTCATCGGCGATCTGGCACCGATCGGGATTCCCGATCTGGGCCCGATCTGACCCGGTCTGGCCCCGATCGGGGCCAGATAGAAATTTCTGCATGGGATAAGGGAATTCACTGAAATGCTTTTCATAACGAGGGAGGGAAATAATACGAGTAACTTAAAGAAAGATTTGTCGAAATATAACAGGGCTTTTGATAGTTTCATAAAATTTTTGTACATTAAGATTACATCTTGATAGGGAATAATGTTTATGTATAAAATCTAAACCTAAAATACACCAATTTTTCCCTGACGAGGGAGTCTAAATGGACCTCGAAACATGTTACATGAGAAAAACGGAGATGTAATAAATAAGTGAGTGAGAGGTTGGATTGGTTGACTCGATTTGATTCTTTTCTCCCTCTTTTTTTGTTGATGTAATTTTGTCTCTTAAGAGCCAGAAAGTGAAAGTTAAGTAATTTGTATTTCGTGTTTGAACGCTTTTTTGCAAAGAATTATAATTTTTATTTGCATAAAATGGTTCATTGAGAAGTGTAAATTCTTAATCAAAGAAATATTTTATACAGTGATATTAAGTCCCAGACTTTGGTACTGTTTATAAAATTCCATTTTCAATCATTAACGGTTCTTAGTCGTCCAAAGAAATTATCACAGAAGGAACATCAGGCCATTAACTTATATGCAAAGTAGAGAAACTAATGCTCGGTCAGACAAATGTATTCTTCAACAATTATTTTGCAGGATATTCTAAGTTAAATTCTGTTCAATTTTTATCATAAAAATTTGAAAAATATTTTGCGTAACATTTGTTTAAATGGTCTTTTTCAAGAAGGAATTTTTCAAAAGGGAAAAACAAAAGTCAAAGCTCAAAGTTTATATAAGTGGAGTACCACTCAAATGACTAGAGATTCGACTAAGGAGATACACCTTTGAAAAATATGATGGCATACGTCGAAAGGTTAAGTAACAGGTGTTTTTAGGTGTACCCATTTGCAAATCGACCAATGAGCTGTACTCTGTAAATAACGTCCAAGACGAGCAGCGAATGGCATGTCGTTTCAAGTGCCAGCCGTGCGCAAAAAGATCTTGTGATAAAATATCCCCCTAGTTTTGAGCACGAACCTTGGCCAACGTTTATAGGCCATCCCGGTCTGCTTCGAAATCTGCGTGATCAGCATCCCTCTTCTCGACTGGAACACCCAGAGCCACTCAGGCACGGTAGTTTATCTGCTCGAGTAGTAAATTCGACGCGGGTTGATAAAAAAAACGGCCGAGTTGTTCCTCATAAAGATCAAGACGATCGATCCATGGCTAGTCGCCAGTATCCATAACGAAGTCGTCGAATATCGTTAACGAAGTTGAACCTGCACATTAGGCATGATCTACACAGAAAAAATAAAGTGCAATATAATGTTGCGTATACATTTCTTCCATATCAGATGGTAACAGTTTTCTGGAGGTGTTAGCCAACTTCAGGTCATTTAAATTTCCACGTATTTCCATGGAAACACTACACCACTTGAAGTGTTAAAATAAAACTACTGGGATACAATTTGTTGCGGGTAATTTTAACACTTTTTAACAGGTGTTAAAATATAAGGCGAAATCTCTATAGAACCTCTTAACGGTTTCCTTGATACCGAGGATTATTTAAATGCCCGATAACTCTCAAATCGACAGTCATATTTAATTTAATTCAGGTTCATATTACATTCTCATCAGAGAAGGTATTATATTTGTGTAAAATTTAACCCCCCCAGTTTTTGTCAAATGTCCACGTTTTGAGACCCCCTGAACCCAAAAAAATGGTTTTCGCGAATGTGTCTGTCTGTAGATTTTAGTTTGTTAGCACGATAACTTTCGAAAAAATTGACAGATTGGATTGAACTTTGGTATACTTTTTAAGTATCCTAAAGTAAAGGTCATGTTCGTTAGCCAGCCATTTTGAAAAAAAATTCAAAAAGCTACAGCATTTTAAAAATTTTTGAGGCCACTTTCTTTGCAATTTACCAATTCTATGTACGGATATTCATAGTACCCAGAAAGAACAATTTATCCTTATGATATTTTTCGATAAAATAAAAATTATCAGACTTGTAGCATTTTCAAAATTCAAAAAATCAAAAGAAAATGAAGATTTTAAGCCAAACAAAGCACGATATGAAAAAAGCTCGAGGAAAGGAAAACATTGCTTTTTGAAAGCTCTACAAGATTGACATAGCAACTTTTTAAATTAAAAAAAAATTGAAAATTCAAATTTTTCGTCCAAAAAACGTGAAATATAAAAAAATATTCAATGGAAAAATTATTGGCCTCAAATAGATCTACAAATTTTCTGTTCGAACATTTTTTGATACGATAAGTAGTTTTCGTTTTAATCTTAAAAATTTTGTCAAAGAAATTAAAAATTCCATTTCCCCGCCAAAAAAACATGAGATTTGAGAAAATCTTACAACAAAATGATTGCCCTTAAAAAATCTACTAATTTTCCATTAACTGTTTTTTGATTGAATAAATAATGTTCGTTTAAATTGTGAAAAATACTGTTAAAAACTTAAAAACTAATTTTTATTCACCAAAGACTTTCAAACAAATTATGGGATAGTATTGTGCTTTAACACACTTCTTTAAGGCATAAAAAGAAAGGAAGAGTTCATTAGTCAGCCATTTTTGGTGAAAGGTTTTAGTTTTATGCATCAAAAAACGCTTTTCGAAAATTAAATAAACCATTTACAAATTCTCTTCTCAAAATCGGTGAAATCCTTAAAAATTTTTGAAATCTAGTAAAATCTTTTGAAATCAGTAAATATTTTTTGAAGTTCATTGAAATTGTATAAAATCCGTGGAAGTAGTTCATATTCATTAAAATCTGTCAGAATCTTTAGAAATCTCTTGAAATTCATTGGAATCTATCCAAATATCATGAAA
>JBAGKK010009778.1:0-12129 GCA_037177015.1 Euceroptres primus
TTTAACCAAAATAGTAATATTTACCTCGAATTTTGGTTGAATTCTAGTTGAACCAACCAGAATTCTGGTTACTTTAATAGTTAAGATATATAAATATCCGAAATTCTGGTCAAATTTTAATTAAAACAATCAGAAATCTGGGTAAACCGTGGTTGCAAAAACCTGAATTTAGGTTAAAACAATCAGAATTCTGGTTACTTAAACCCGAAAAACAAGTAAGTATATATCTATCCAAAACTCTAGTTAAATTCTAATTAGAACAATCAGAATTCTGGTAAAATTAGGGTTAAAGCAACCAGAATTCTGGTTACTTTAACCAAAATAGTAATATTTACCTCGAATTTTGGTTGAATTCTAGTTGAACCAACCAGAATTCTGGTTACTTTAACCAGGGAAAATAGTTAAGATATATAAATATCCGAAATTGTGGTCAAATTTTAATTAAAACAATCAGAGATCTGGGTAAACCGTGGTTGCAAAAACCTGAATTTAGGTTAAAACAATCAGAATTCTGGTTAATTAAACCCGAAAAACAAGTAAGTGAATATTTATCCAAAATTCTGGTTAAATTTTAATTAGAACAATTAGAATTTTGGTAAAATTCTGGTTAAAGCAACCAGAATTCTGGTTACTTTAACCAGAATAGTAATATTTATCTCGAATTTTGGTTGAATTCTAGTTGAACCAACCAGAATTCTGGTCACTTTAACCACGGGAAATAGATAGGATTATAAATATCCGGAATTCTGGTCAAATTTTAATTAAAACAAACAGAAATCTGGGTAATCTCTGGTTGCAAAAACCTGAATTTAGGGTAAAAGAATCAGAATTCTGGTTACTTAAACCCATAAAACAAGTACGTGAATATCTATCCAAAACTCTAGTTAAATTCTAATTAGAACAATTAGAATTCTGGTGAAATTCTGGTTAAAGCAACCAGAATTCTGGTTTCTTCAACCATAATATCTTCAACCATCATCTCGAATTTTGGTTGAATTCTAGTTGGAACAACCAGAATTCTGGTTACTTTAACCAGGGAAAATAGTTAGGATTATAAATATCCGGAATTCTGGTTAAATTTTAATTAAAACAAACAGAAATCTGGGTAAACCTGAATTTAGGTTAAAACAATCAGAATTCTGGTTAATTAAACCCGAAAAACAAGTAAGTGAATATTTATCCAAAATTCTGGTTAAATTCTAATTAGAACAATCAGAATTCTGGTAAAATTCTGGTTAAAGCAACCAAAATTCTGATTACTTTTACCAAAAAGAAATAGTAATGTATATCCAGAATTCTGGTTATTTTAACCAAACATATTTGAGTGTATAATAAATTCTGGTTAAAATAGCCATAAAAATAGTAATGACATATTTGTCCAGCATTATGTTCATTTTAAACAGACATGAATGTGAGAGAACACTAAAAAAAACTAACAGAATTTTGGTTACTTTAACCAGAAAAATATTACATAGCTGCATATTTACCTAGAATTCTGGTTATTCTAACCAGAAAATTTTTTGTACAAGAAATTGTGATTATTTAATCAGAAATCTGATTAAAGTCTTGGTTAAAACAACCAGAACTCTGGTTATTTCAATCAGAAAAAAATAGTAGAAGAATATTTATCCAAATTCTAGTTAAATTGTAATTGAGACAATCAGAATTCTGATTACTTTAACCATGAAAAATAGTTATGTTTACCTCAAATTATGGTGGAATTCTTGTTAAAAAAGTGAGATCTGGTTTGAGTTCAGAAAAGAAATAAGATAAGAATATTTATCCAGACTTCTGGTTAAATTCTAATTAAAACAATCAGAATTCTGGTAAAATTCTGGTTAAAGCAACCAGAATTCTGGTTACTTCAACCAGAAAAAATAGTAATGTTTATCTCAAATTTTTGTTGAATTCTAGTTGAAGCAATCAGAATTCTCGTTAAAACAACCAGAATTCCGGTTACTTTATCAAGAAAAAACAGTAAGGGAATATTTATCCAGAATTCTGGCTATTTTAATCACACATGTTTGAGTGCATAAGAAATTCTGGTTAAAATAATCATAAAAATAGTAATGGCATATTTATCCAGAATTTTGTTTATTTTAAACAGACATGTATGTGAGAGACACTCAAAAAAGCTAGCAGAATTCTAGTTAGTTTAACCAGAAAAATAGTAGCCGCATATTTATTTAGAATTCTGATTATTTAACCAGAATTCTGATTAAACTCTGGTTAAAACAATCAGAATTCTGGTTATTTTAACAAAAAAAAAAATAGTTAGGGCATATATATCTGGAATTTCTGGTCAAATTTTAGTTAAAACAATCAGAAATTTAGTTAAATTCTGGTTGCAACAACCTGAATTCAGGTTAAAACAATCAGAATTCTGGTTACTTCAATCCGAAAAACAAGTAAGTCAATATTTATCCAAAATGTTAAATTATAATTAGAGCAATCAAAACTCTGGTTAAAGCAACCAGAATTATGGTTATTTTAACCAAAAAGAAATAGTAATATATATCCAGAATTCTGGTTACTTTAACCAGGGAAAATAGTTAGGGCATATATAGCTGGAACTCTGGTCAAATTTTAATTAAAACAATCAGAAATCTGGTTAAATTCTGGTTTCAACAACCTGAATTCAGGTTAAAACAATCAGAATTCTGGTTACTTCATTCCGAAAAACAAGTAACTGAATATTTATCCAAAATTCGGGTTAAATTATAATTAGAGCAATCAAAATTCTGGTTAAAGCAACCAGAATTATGGTTATTTTAACCAAAAAGGAATAGTAATGTATATCCAAAATTCTGGTTATTTTTACCAGGCATATTTGAGTGTATAAGAAATTCTGGGTAAAATAACCATATAAAAAGTGATAGCATATTTATAAAAAATTTTGTTTATTTTAAATAGACATATATGTGAGAGCACACTAAAAAAACTGGCAGAATTTTGGTTACTTTAACCGGAAAAATAATGCATAGCTTCAGGTTTATCTAGAATTCTGGTTATTTTGACCAGAATCTTATATGCACAAGAAATTCTGATTATTTAATCAGAAATCTGATTAAAGTCCGGTTAAAACAATTAGAATTCTAGTTACTTTAACCAGAAAAAATAATAAGAGAATATTTATCCAGAATTCTGGTTAAATTCTAATTAAAACTATCAGAATTGTGGGTAAATTCTGGTTAGGTCAACCAGAATTCTGGTTATTTTAATCAAACATTCTTGAGTGTATTAAGAAATTCTGGTTAAGATAACCATAAAAATAGTAAGGTCATATTTATCCAGAATTTTGGTTATTTTAACCAGACATGTATTGGAGAGTATAGTAAAAAAAAACTAGGAGAATTCTAGTTAAAATAACCAGAATTACGGTTACCAGAACAAAATAATGAGAGGATATATTTATCCAGAATTCTGGTCACTTTGACCAGACATTGTTGAGTGTATAAGAAGTTTTGGTTAAAACAACTAGAATTCTGGTTAATACAACCACAATTCGGCTTAAAAAAACCACAATTCTGGTTAAACCAGAATACTTGTGAAATTCTAGTTAAAATAACAATGAAAAATAGTAGGGGCATATTTATCCAGAATTCTGGTCACTGATTTAACAATAAATTTTAGTGTATAAGAAATTCTGATTATTTTAACCAGAATTCTGGTTAAATTTGGATTAAAACGACAAGAATTCTAGTTACTTTAACCACAAAAAATAGTAAGGGAATATTTATCCAGAATTCTGGTTATTTTAAACAGACATATTTAAAGGTGCAAAAAATGTCTTGTAAAATAACCAGAATTCTGGTTAAAACATCCAAAATTCTAGTGAAATTCTGGTTAAAATAACAATAAAAAATAGTGGGGGCATATTTATCCAGAATTCTGGTCACTGATTCAACAATAAATTTTAGTGTACAAGAAATTTTGGTTATTTTAACCAGAATTCTGGTTAAATTTGGATTAAAACGACAAGAATTCTAGTTAATTCAACCACAAAAAATAGTAAGGGAATATCTATCCAGAATTCTGGTTATTTTAAAGAGACATATTAAAAGGTAAAAAAAATGTCTGGTAAAATAACCAGAATTCTGGTTAAAACATACAGAATTCTAGTGAAATTTTGGTTAAAATAACAATAAAAAATAGTAGGGGCATATTTATCCAGAATTATGGTCACTGATTTAACAATAAATTTTAGTGTACAAGAAATTATGATTATTTTAACCAGAATTCTGGTTAAATTTGGATTAAAGCGACAAGAATTCTAGTTACTTCAACCACAAAAAATAGTAAAGGAATATTTATCCAAAATTCTGGTTATTTTAAAGAAACATATTAAAAGGTAAAAAAATGTCTTGTAAAATAACCAGAATTCTGGTTAAAACATCCAGATTTCTAGTGAAATTTTGGTTAAAATAACAATAAAAAATAGTAGGGGCATATTTATCCAGAATTCTGGTCACTGATTCAACAATAAATTTTAGTGTACAAGAAATTATGATTATTTTAACCAGAATTCTGGTTAAATTTGGATTAAAACGACAAGAATTCTAGTTACTTCAACTACAAAAAATAGTAGGGGAATATTTATCCAGAATTCTGGTTATTTTAAACAGACATATTTAAAGGTACAAAAAATGTCTTGTAAAATAACCAGAATTCTGGTTAAAACATCCAGATTTCTAGTGAAATTTTGGTTAAAATAACAATAAAAAATAGTAGGGGCATATTTATCCAGAATTCTGGTCACTGATTCAACAATAAATTTTAGTGTACAAGAAATTATGATTATTTTAACCAGAATTCTGGTTAAATTTGGATTAAAACGACAAGAATTCTAGTTACTTCAACTACAAAAAATAGTAGGGGAATATTTATCCTGAATTCGGGTTATTTTAAACAGACATATTTAAAGGTACAAAAAATGTCTTGTAAAATAACCAGAATTCTGGTTCAAACATCCAGAATTCTAGTGAAATTCTGGTTAAAATAACAATAAAAAATAGCAGTGGCATATTTATCCAGAATTCTGGTCACTGATTTAACAATAAATTTTAGTGTACAAGAAATTCTGGTTATTTTAACCAGAATTCTGGTTAAATTTGTATTAAAACGACAAGAATTCTAGTTACTTTAACCACAAAAAATAGTAAGGGCATATTTATCTAGAATTCTGGTTATTCTAAACATAAATTTTTGTGTATAAGAAATTCTGACTATTCTAACCAGAATTCTGGTTATTGTAACTAGAATTTTGGTTATTTTTACCAGAATTATCTGTTAAATTTGTATTTTATCCGGAAATAGTGTTTTTAACCAGAATTCTGTTAAATTAACCAGAATATCTTGTAAGGGTATATTTAACCATAACTTTTTCAAAAAATTTAATTTTTTTAATTTCATCATATCAATTTAGTCGACTTTTGGAGTTTCCTTAAAAAACCAACTGTAAACTTTCTTCGACCGTTGTTACAATAACGTAGTTATTTCAATGCGAAACATTTATTTGGTCAACTGAACGAATTCTGGATGTGTGTAATCGTTTAATTGTTAATCTTTGAAGAAAAAAAATTTTAATTATAAAATTGGGTTAAAACGCATTTAGGATGTATCTTCAAAGATTGACAATTAAACGATTATAAACATCCAAAATTCGTTTTGTTTCATGACCGTATGATCAAATAAATGTTTCGAATTGAAATACCTACGTTAATCTTTAATTTCTGTTATTTAAATTACAATAATTAATCATTTATTTCCCTAATATTTTAATTAATTTACCAATATTTGATTTCCCTCGTTGTCCATCATCTCTGAAATTGATGATCCGTTTTCCACATCCTGATAATAATTTTCTATTCCGTCCATTATCTGATTATGAGAAAAAATATTTAAATATTTTTACGCTTTTTCTAGACAAAATTTTACGCATTAGAATTTAATTATCTAATCTATACTGTTAATATATGGTACTTGCATTTTCAATTATATTATATTGGAATTGAGATTCGTTTTTTGGGTCCTTTTTGACTATCCAAACTGGTGTATTTTTCCTCACCAAAATTCCTTCAGTGGATTTTAATTGCAGCGTTTTTTCAATACCAAATGCATTGAGTTGAGGGACCATTTGATTATTATATCCACTTTTATTAAATATGTGAATTGGAGCAACCTCATATTTGGGAACTAAAATATTTTAAAAATTTATTCAGTTTTTGTTTTATAACTGACATAGATTTGTGATTATTTTAAACTTCATCTATTTTATTATGAATTTAATATGAAAAAACTTGAACATTTTATATCGTAAAAATATTATTACTAAAATATTTTAGAAATTTGTTCACTGTTTGTTTTATAACTGACATAGATTTGTGATTATTTTAAACTTCAAGCATTTTATTATGAATTTAATATGAAAAAACTTGAACATTTTATGTTATAAAAATATTATTACTAAAATATTTTAGATATTTATTCACTTTTTGTTTTATAACTGACATAGCTTTGTGATTATTTTAAACTTCAAAATTTTATTATGAATTTAATATGAAGAAATTTGAACATTTTATATTACAAAAAGGTTATTACATTCAAATATTATTTAGACTCTAAATGTACTTTTTGGTTGAAGACCGGGTTGAAGTAAAATCATTTATAAAATATAATTTTAAATCACAATCTGCAAAATTTTATTTAAATTATTTTAGATTTTATCGTAATAAAATATAAATTTAAAGCCTTGGTAATTCCTGATACTTAATTGAACAAATACAGTATGCAATATTAACTAAAAAGATTGTAAATTTTATTTTTTGTAATTACCAGAAGCGTGAGTTGTTTCGAAAACATTCTTGACTTCCTCGGCAGTCATAACATTGTGTATCTATATAAAAAATAAATAATACATATTTTTCATTTCCTACTCTGTCGCACACTGGCAGGAAATTCACTTTTTTTCGTTTAAAAATGTCCCGAGCCTTCAATTTTGGTCCGAATTTTAATTTTTTTTTTTAAATTAAATTAAAGTGAATTAAATTCTGAAGAGCTTCGCGGTCAGAACTTTTGTCACCTTTATTTGTTTATTAATAATTTTTTTACTCAAAGTATGGAAAAACTGAAATTTTTTACATAACAATGTTTTACGCTTTAATAATTGCTTAAGTAAACTTTATATTGTCTTAAATGAATGTTAAGGGACTCACAGAATACAAATAATTTGTTTATTATTCCATTTAGTTGTTATAAACAAATTTTATGAACAAATTGGCAAATAGTCTTATTATCGGTAAAAAATTTTTCTAATTGCTAAAAGTGCTTCGTATTAATGTAGGAATGACATTGAATCACAAAAATACTTGAAAAGTTAATAATAACCATTGTTATAAACAATTCATTTAGAAAAATATTTAAATTTAAGGTTTTTTCAAATTATAATTTCTTTTAATCGCCGGAACGGCTGGAAGTATTTTTTTACATTATAAATCTTTGATAATATTTGGTGAAATATGAAAATTTAAATTTTTATAAACAAATTAGACAAACAAATTAAAAATTTTGGCCCTTTCGTGTGGGAAAAAAATGTTTTTTGCACTGAAAATGTTTCAAACTATTGAACGAATGACTTCGTATTAATGTAAGAATGACATTTATTCACAAAAATAATTAAAAAGATAACAATAACCATTGTTATAAACAATTCTTATGGCAAAATATTTAAATTTGAGGTTTTTTCAAATTATAATTTCCTTTAATCGACAGGACGACTTCAGGAATTCCTTATAATAATAAATCTTTAATAATATTTGGTAAAATATAACAATAAAAATTTTTATAAACAAATTATATAAGCAAACTCGGAATATTGGCCCTTTCGTGTAGAAAAAAAATTTTGACGAACTGGAAATGTTTCAAACTATTGGACGAATATGACTGCTAGTCACAAAAATATTTGGAAGTTTAACAATAACCGTTGTTATAAACAATTCTTGTTACAAAATATTTAAATTTAAGGTTTTTTCAAATTATAATTTCTTTTAATCGCCGGAACGGCTGGAAGTATTTTTTTACATTATAAATCTTTGATAATATTTGGTGAAATATGAAAATTTAAATTTTTATAAACAAATTAGATAAACAAATTAGAAATTTTGGCCCTTTCGTGTGGGACAAAAAATGTTTTTTACACTGAAAATGTTTCAAACTATTGAACGAATGACTTCGTATTAATGTAGGAATGACATTTATTCACAAAAATAATTAAAAAGATAACAATAACCATTGTTATAAACAATTCTTGTGGCAAAATATTTAAATTTGAGGTTTTTTCAAATTATAATTTCCTTCAATCGCCAGAACGACTTCAGGTATTCCTTAAAATAATAAATATTTCATAATATTTGGTAAAATATAACAATTTAAATTTTTATAAACAAGTTAGATAAACAAATTAAAAATTTTGGCCCTTTCGTGTAGAAAAGAAATGTTTTTTGCACTGAAAATGTTTCAAACTATTGGAAGAATATGACTGCTAATCACAAAAATATTTGAAAGTTTTACAATAACCATGTTTTTAAACAATTCTTGTTACAAAATATTTAAATTTAAGGTTTTATCAAATTTAAATTTTCTATGATCGCCAGAATGGGTACATATATTCCTGAAAATAATCTATGTTCAATAATATTTAGTAAAATGTAACAATCTAAATGTTTATAAACAATCAAGATAGACAAACTCAAAATTTTGGCCCTTTCGTGTAGAAAAAAATTTTGTTGTACTGAAAATGTTTCAAACTATTGGATGAACATGACTGCTAGACACAAAAATATTTGAAAGTTTAACAATAACCATTGTTATAAACAATTCTTGTTACAAAATATTTAAATTTAAGGTTTTATCAAATTTAAATTTTCTATGATCGCCACAATGGGTACATATATTCCTGAAAATAATATGTCTTTATTAATATTTGGTAAAATGTAACAATCTAAATTTTTATAAACAAATTATATAAACAAACTCAAAATTTTGGCCCTTTCGTGTAGAAAAAAAATTTTGTTGAACTGGAAATGTTTCAAACTATTGGACGAATATGACTGCTAGTCACAAAAATATTTGAAAGTTTAACAATAACCATTGTTATAAACAATATTTGTTACAAAATATTTTAATTTAAGGGTTTTTAAAATTATAATTTCTTTCAATTGCCGGAACGACTGGAAGTATTCTGCAAAATTATAAATCTTTAATAATATTTGGTGAAATATAACAATTAAAATTTTTATAAACAAGTTAGAAATTTTGGCCCTTTCGTGTGAGAAAAAAATGTTTTTTGCACTGAAAATGTTTCAAACTATTGAACGAATGACTTCGTATTAATGTAGAAATGACATTTATTTACTAAAATAGTTAAAAAGATAACAATAACCATTGTTATAAACAATTCTTGTTGCAAAATATTTAAATTTGAGGATTTTTCAAATTATAATTTCCTTTAATCGCCACAACGACTTCAGGTATTCCTTAAAATAATAAATATTTAATAATATTTGGTAAAATATAACAATTTAAATTTTTATAAACAAGTTAGATAAACAAATTTAAAATTTTGGCCCTTTCGTGTAGAAAAAAAATGTTTTTTGCACTGAAAATGTTTCAAACTTTTGGGCGAATATAACTGCTAATCACAAAAATATTTGAAAGTTTAACAATAACCATTGTTATAAACAATTCTTGTTACAAAATATTTAAATTTAAGGTTTTATTAAATTTAAATTTTCTACGATCGCCAGAAAGAGTACATATATTCCTGAAAATAATATATCTTTAATAATATTTGGTAAAATGTAACAATCTAAATGTTTATAAACAATTAAGATAAAGAAATTTCAAATTTCGGCAGTTTCACGTAGCAAAAAATCCGGTTTTCAAACGAAATAGCTTTAGACTAAGTTGTGAGTCTAAGTTAGTCACAAATATTAATAAAACTACATTATTAAATATTTTTATAAATGTTTTAACTGGCAAATTTTATGCAAAAAATTCCTCTTTAATTGAAAACTTGAGAAATAGAAGTCTTCCATTGTTTTAATACATATTCTCTTTCAGGAATACATGTACTGGACTAAGAGTTTTCTTTTCACAGTTGTATTCTTTTCTACATTAAATTATATTTATTTTCTTTATTTGTTCAGTTTTCTAATTCTAGGAGTTTGTGTTAATAATAGATGTAAGTACTAATTAATTTTAGGCCATTGTAAAACAATTTGTTGTGTTTAATATTTGTCCAATAAATGGTTTTTCTAATAAGGGAAAATGGATACTTTAATAGTTCTCAAAAAGACCCTATCCGATTTTCTGATTTCTAATTCCAATGGAGGTGTGGCCACACCTTCATTGGAATATGAAAGAGAATATTAAAACAACGGAAAGTTATTAAAACAAAATATAATTTTGGATACTATAGATTCGGAAAAGACCTCTATTTCTCAATTTTTCAATTGAAGAGGATTTTTTTCATAAAATTTGTTAGTAAAAACATTTATTAAAATATGTAATAATGTATTTTTATTAATATTTGTGACTATCTTAGACTCACAACTTAGTCTAAAGCTATTTCGTTTGAAAACCAGATTTTTTATGTGAAACTGTCGAAATATGAAATTTGTTTATCTGAATTGTTTATAAACATTTAGATTGTTACATTTTACCAAATATTAACAAAGATATATTATTTCCAGGAATATATAATCCATTCTGGCGATCAAAGAAAATTTAAATTTGATAAAACCTTAAATTTAAATATTTTGTCACAGGAATTGTTTATAACAATAGTTATTGTAAAATTTCAAATATTTTTGTGACTAGCAGTCATTTATCCAATAGTTTAAAACATTTCTAGTGCAACAAAATTTTTTTTCTACGCGAAAGGGAGAAAATTTTGAATTTGTTTATCTGATTTGTTTATAAAGATTTAAATTGTTATACTTTACCAAATATTATTACAGATTTATTATTTTGAGGGATACCTGAAGTCGTTCTGGCGATTGGAGGAAATTATAATTTGAAAAAACCTCAAATTTAAATATTTTGCCACAAGAATTGTTTATAACAATGGTCATTGTTATCTTTTTAATTATTTTTGTCATTAAATGTCATTCCTACTTTAATACGAAGCACTTTTAGCAAGTAGAAAAATTTTTTTACCGATAATAAAACTATTTCCAAATTTGTTCGTAAAATTTGTTCATAACAATTAAATGGAATAATAAACAAATTATTTATATTCTGTGAGTCCCCAAGGATTCCTTTAAGACAATATAACGTTTAACTAAACAGTTATTACAGCGTAAAAATTGTTATGTAAAAAATCATTCCAATGGAGATGTAGCCACACCTCCATTGGAATATGAAAGAGAATATTAAAACAACTAAAAGTTATTAGAACAAAATATAACTTCAGATACTATAGATTCGGAAAAGTCTTGTATTTTACAATTTTTCAATTGAAAAGGAATTTTTCGCATAAAATTTGTTAGTAAAAACAATTTAAAAAATATTTAATAATGTATTTTTATTAATATTTGTGACTGACTTAGACTTACAACTTAGTCTAAAGCTATTTCGTTTGAAAACCAGAGTTTTTGCTACGTGAAATTGTCGAAATTTGAAATTTGTTTATCTTAATTGTTTATAAACATTTAGATTGTTA
The DNA here is from genome assembly GCA_037177015.1 of Euceroptres primus. Classification (NCBI taxonomy): domain Eukaryota; kingdom Metazoa; phylum Arthropoda; class Insecta; order Hymenoptera; family Figitidae; genus Euceroptres; species Euceroptres primus. The sequence continues at coordinate 11,723 of JBAGKK010009778.1, forward strand.
CATTTTACCAAATATTATTAAAGATACATTATTTTCAGGAATATCTGTAGCCATTTTAACGGTTAAAGAAAATTAAACTTCGAGAAAACCTTAAATTTAAATATTTTGTAGCAAGAATTGTTTATAACAATGGTTATTGTTAACTTTTAAAATATTCTTGTGCCTAGTAGTCATTCGTTCAATAGTTTGAAATATTTTCAGTGAAAAAGCATTTTTTTGATACGCGAAAGGCCCAAAATTTCGAATTTGTTTATCTAATTTGTTTATAAAAATATAAATTGTTATATTTCACCAAATATTATCAAATATTTATAATTTAAAAAAGAATATTTGCAGCCGTTCCGGCGATTAAAAGAAATTATAATTTGAAAAAACCTTAAATTTAAATATTTTGCTAAAAGAATTGT
>JBAGKK010009789.1:0-12128 GCA_037177015.1 Euceroptres primus
AGTCAGGGCCGCCAGACGTTGTTTACATCACGACTCTCTGAGCATTTACTTTTGTACGTTCAGAGACTATATACGCGTTCCTGAATTGGGTCGATGACACTCCACCCCCGAGCCGTGCCGTCAATCCGTTAGTCAGTGTACAAGAAACTTATTTTTAAAATGTTTTGAATTGAACTTTGCTTAACTAAATTTTGCCAATCGAAAATCGGATCTTAAAGAATATAGTTATAGTGATATTTATTCCCAATAATTATTCCAAAAAGATTGTAGTAAACTTTGATAATATACTTTTATAATAGGTGCATGTACATATATTTTCAGATACACTGACCACCGGATTGACGGCACACTGATCGATGGCACTGTTCACGCTTCACTGATTCTGTCTCCCCCCCGAGCGTCCCTTGACCGGCCTATATCGCTCGAGCAATCAGGGCCGCCAGACGTTTACATCACGACTCTCTGCGCATTTACTTTTGTACGTTCAGAGACTATATACGCGGTCCTGAAGACTGCTCGCTCGAATAGGCTCGGATCGATGACACTCTACGCCCGAGCCGTGCCGTCAATCCGGTGGTCAGTGTAGTATCAAGACATAAATATATAGGTGCTTGCGACATGTAAGAAAGTATTGATTTTCTATGAATTAAAGCATGTGATATCGCCGTGAAACGTCGAGTGCAAACATTTACATTAAACATCTTTAAAAGAAATTTAATTTCTAATTGAAAAGAATATATAAACAGTAAAATAGAAATTTTATTCCCATGTATGTACTAGGCAACTAGACGTCAAAAACCGTTAAGGGTAGAGATTGAAAATGAAAGGCGAATGTGAGTAACTGTATTAGTATCTCAATACTCAATATTACATTCTATGAAGAAGACTTTCAATAATTTACGATATTTTTAGGTGTCAGATGCAGATTAATGTCATTAAATAACTCGGGATAAACAAGGCAGAAATGAAAATCACACAAAGATTATAAAATGAATACCTGCATGAAATTTAATTTAAATTTTAAGCTTTCAAATTAATTATGTAGTATAACAATTGCAAGCATAATATTCGTATAATAAATAAAATGGTATACAATAGTTAATGAGTGAAAGTCAGTATTAATAGTGATTTTTATGCACCAAACATTTAACTTTACAATTAGCAATAAATTGACAATTGTTATTCAATGTATTTGTATACTTCAAGAAAATAAATCGCAGAATTTTCAATAAAAATTTTCAAGTAATCAACAATGAATTAAAGTTCTGATTTGAATACCCAAATTTTGTAAAAACTAGAAACAAATTCATTAAATTAATATTAATTAACTTCACAAAAAACTGCTGTTTTAAGGTCCAAAAATAATTGAAACCGTTATTCCTCTAAATAGGCTTTCAAAATTTGAAAATAATAAAATAAAAATACAAATAATAAAAAATAAAAATGCTCTCGAAAAAGGGTAAGTAGGATGATTTGTTAATAAAAAATAGCAACAAAATAAAGTAAAACGAAAAACGACAGGGAATTTTTTGAGTACGGAAAAACCCGGATGAATTTTTTCAATTTTGAATAGAAAAAACATATTGAATTAAATTATAATACGATTTTGAAGCAGTTCGATTAGAAACTCTTTAAATTTTAAGTTCTTGAAATTTTCAATTATTCAAAGCTTTGATATTAAAATGTTCAATTTGGAACATTTTCAACTTGATCTCATCCAAGTTGTAGAGAATCTTTTTCCCGATAAAATAAGCGATCATTTACTTAAATCGTATCATTTTTAAAAATTTATAAAAAACGATAAGAAAAAAGTTGGCGAAAAAATTTTTTGTTAAATAAAAAGTACATTTTTTTCATAAAAAATAATTTTTTACCTTTTAAACAATATGATCAATAATAATATTGCAATTCTTGAAAGTATAATTAAATATGTTTTCCTAAGACCTGTTTTTTTCGTGCCCGTAATATCTTAAAAACGCTAAATATAATTAGAACTAATTATATGCCTAAACTTTTCAATTTTGAAGGCATCTTATTTAAAATTTTGCACATTCAAACATTTTAATGCTTTATTTTGAATCTGTTGAATTTTGACAGCAATAAAATTGAAATTGTTCAATTATATTGAAAATTTCAAAATTAAAACCTTACATTTTAAACATTATACAATATAGAAGGCTTATAATTTTATATTGTGCAATTCTAAGCATTAAAAACTCAAAATTATTTAGTCCTCAACGCTCGGAGCGAGAAATTCATTAACTTTACATAAAATTAAAAAAGTTTCAATGTGTAATGCTTGGTAGTGAAATCTTTCAAGTTTAACGGTCTAAAAATAAATTTTTTTTACTTTTCTGTCTTCGATTTTGAAAGTGCTTAATTTTAAATGCTTCTCATTTTTAAATTTAGAAATTATCGTCGTTTTGCATTTAAATTATTAAATCTTGAACCCTTCAACATTTAAAATTTGTCATATCGTTTTTCTTAATTGTCTCATTTCGAAGGCAACTTAAAATATTGCAATTTTAAAATTTAAAATATGCTTAAAATCATCGAAAAACACTATATTTATTTATTTAAAGAAATTAATTGAGTACTCATTTAAGGGGAAAAAATGGAAGTTTCAAAAAAAAAAAAAAAAAAGGGGGAAAACAGGGGAAACACTGTGAAGCCTGTCAAAATAAAAAAAAAATAAGAATAGAAATATTGTGCATCAAAATTAGGTACTTACCTTTTTTTCTTATTTTTCTTACGACCATCGCTGTCGCTTTCTCTCTGTGTTGTCAGCCTTTCAGGCTCTTTCCTCGATCGACTGGATCTTCTGATGCCATAAATATCAGGATTCTCATCCCATTCGCGACTAGAATCGCTTTTATGTCTATGTTTTGTTTCTGTGCTGTGATTCGATCTTTTGTTCTGATAATTATCGTTTTGTGCAGGTGCATCTGACTTTTCAGATTTCTCAGACTTTTCGGATTTATCAGATTTCTCTGAATCGGAACCTGACGCCGAACCGGAACCCGAGGTGCTAGAGTCACTGCATGAGCAGTCAGAATATTTTTTGTTTTATATTTGAATATTCATAAATTTAAAGGTAAAAAATAAATTTAATTAGAGTTTCTTATCCAGTTTAGAATTATCTCACAGAAGGATATCGTAATTTCAAGTAAATATTATTTAATAAATTCATTTTTAATTAAAATACTTATATTAACATTTCATACGTTAACTATAATATAAAATTATAAGTACATATCCAATTACAACTGACTGATTCCATTTCAAATCATGCAATGAGATCTGCATAAGGTTGTCAGAATATTTTGGCATGAAAGTACATATATGTTATTCTACACTCAAAATGAAGGAACACGTGTTTCACCGTTTGGCTGAATAATTTTTTTTTCAGGAATGGTGAGCTATTAAAGATAAACTTACAAATTCATAAAAACTGCCAAAATATTTTTCAAAATGATGCAGTTTTTTTAATCAAATACTCATATTCGGTTGGTTTTTCTTTCATGTGATGAGGAATTTTTAGCTCTATCGAATGATCCGAGAAAAATATCAAAATTGAGAAAATGGCGGCGATTTTTCTGAAAATTTTGAAAACGGATTTTCTCGAAAAGGCCACCTTTAAAATTTTTTATTCTTTTTTTGTGTATTGTCGATAATATGGACTACATATTCTCCAAGTTTGGCTTCTGATAAACAATTTCTTCCTATTGAAAAAACCATTTTTCGAAAAAAATCAAAATTGTTAATTTTTTCAAAAACTACCGAAGAAAGGAGTAAATATCAAAGAAAAAAGTTGTTTAGAAATGAATTTCCTTTAAAAAAGTCTCTTTCACTTTTTTAATATATGGCACCACATCAATTTATATACCTACTTATTTACTCGATCCGGCTCCATTACCGCCTTTCGTACAATTAATTTTTAAATTTTTATTGGTGTTTCGTTTGTTTCTGTCTGCTATTAGGTATTTCATGTTGAGTGGGGGAAATCCAAGATGTCTGCACGCCGGGGGCCAAACAATAATAACAATCCCATGGGATGAAACTTAATTTTTTTTTTTAATAACTTGGAAAAAATGATTTTTCACAAGTGTATTTAAATATGATTTTTTATTTTTCAAAAGCTACTCAGTTAAATACCAAAATCGTTACAAAAAATTAACGATTTTATTATTTAATTGAATAGCTTTTGAAAAATAAAAAATAATATCCGAATATACTTACAAGTATATTCGGCTATTATTATATTTATTATATAAGTGTATTTTAAATATTATTTATTTTTCAAAAGCTATTCAGTTAAATACCAAAATCGTTACAAAAAAAATTATCGATTTTATTATTTAATTGAATAGCTTTTGAAAAACAAAAAATAATATCCGAATATACTTATACAATAGCTTTTGAAAAATAAAAAATAATATCCGAATATACTTGTAAGTATATTCGAATATTATTTAATAAATAAATAATATAATAATATAATAATAATATAATAATAAATAAAAAAATAAATAAAAAATAATATCCGAATATACTTGTAAGTATATTCGAATATTATTTTTTATTTTTCAAAAGCTATTCAATTAAATAATAAAATCTTTAATTTTTTTTGTAACGATTTTGGTATTTAACTGAGTAGCTTTTGAAAAATAAAAAATAATATTTAAATACACTTATTGTGAAAAATCATTTTTTTTCAAGTTATTAAAAAAAATGAAGTTTCATCCCACGGGATTGGTATTACTGTTTGGCCCTCGGCGTGCAGACATCTTGGATTTCCCCCACTCAACATGAAATACCTAATAGCAGATAGCAGACAGAAACAAACGAAACACCAATAAAAATTTAAAAATTAATTGTACGAAAGGCGGTAATGGATCCGGATCGAGTAAATAAGTAGGTTTATAAATTGATGTGGTGCCATATATTAAAAAAGTGAAAGAGACTTTTTAAAAGGAAATTCATTTCTAAACAACTTTTTTCCTTGATATTTACTCCTTTCTTCGGTAGTTTTTGAAAAAATTAACAATTTTGATTTTTTTCAAAAAATGTTTTTTTCAACAGGAAGAAATTGTTTACCAGAAGCTAAACTTGGAGAATATGTAGTTCATATTATCGCCAATCCACAAAAACAGAATAAAAAATTTTAAAGGTGGCCTTTTCGAGAAAATACGTTTTCAAAATTTTCAGAAAAACTGCCATTTTCTCAATTTTGATATTTTTCTCAGATCATTCGATAGAGCTAAAAATTCCTCATCATATGAAAGAAAAATCAACCGAATGTGTATGTATTTGGTAAAAAACTGCATCATTTTGAAAAATATTTTGGCAGTTTTTATGAAATTGTAAAGTTATCTTTAATAGCTCACCATTCCAGAAAAAAAAATTATTCAGCCAAACGGTGAAACACGTGTTCCTTCATTTTGAGTGTAGAATAACTTACTTTCATGCCAAAATATTCTGACAACCTCATGCAGACCTCATTGCATGATTTGAAATGGAGTCAGTCAACTATTCTGTAAAATTTAACCTTTAAAATTCAACTTCTGCATTTGAAAAGAGTCGTAGATAAACTGAGTGGATTTATCCATTCTATTTTAAGCCAATGATTGCATCATAAATTAATATTTAATGAAAACATCATCAAAGACATTTAATTTCTATTAAAAACCTCCCGATTTAGAGAAAAACTCACGAAATGAAATTTTAAAAAAAGAGAACAGGTTTCTAAAATAAAAGCTTGGATAATTTTCTTTATAATAATTTCTACCAACAGTATGTTCTTTCAATTTCATTTTACTCAAAATATCATTTATATTTCAACTTTCAGAAAAGCAACTCCATTGTTTAGTTCTAGATATTTGTTTTATCTTATTTTTAGTTACTTATATAAATAGGTTTTTGCGCGTGGAATAATATAAACAGACTATTTGAAATAACCAAAAGTCGAAGTAACTGTGCTAGATAATTATCTTATCGTATTTATGACTATTGATTCTGTGAATTTTTGTCGTGAAAAGCACAAAACCTCAAGTAATTAATACCTCGTTGCAAGAAAACAAATGCTCAGGAAATAACGACAAACACGAAAACGAGAACAAAAAGATATGCAAGTGTAAAAATAATATTTAGCAGTTTGCCCAGAATTAGCAGGTTTCAAGAACCCAATGTTAGTGTTTTCATCAAGCTCTAGTATTAAAACATTAATTTCAAAATAAAATCCCTACATACTAAAAAGCCAAATATAATATCTAAGGAGCATCTTTCATTCTTTTATACTACTTGAATGATCGATCCAATATAAAATCTCGACCTGGCTTTACTTTGGCTATTTAGTATCAAAGGAACGAAATAATTAAATCATAAAATACCCACCTATCGGATCCCGAGCCGGAACCAGACGACTTACTTCCGGAGGAACTGCTGTCACTTTTACTTTCATTTTCAGAATCTGAACCAGATTCTGTTTCTAATGTTTTCTGAAATTTATTAAAAATTGTCAGCCACACTGGTTTAAATGAAACGTGCAGCCGCCACGGTGTTGTTTGGAATATCTAAATTCTTTGTATAATTCATATTTTATAAAATACATATTCATAACAATATTATCTTCATATATTTTAGAATATTCATAACGTATGTTTTTTAAATATTTATTTTGAAATTCATATTCAGTGACAAATTTCTTCATCACTTGTTATATAATTTCAAGAGAAAATAGCAATGCCACATCAGAAAATTACTCTTTCTTCATCAGGTCCGCCATTTTATGAAAAGAGAACGTCCACATCCATTTTGTACAAAGCATCTAATCGACATTTCTATCGTTATTAGAGAAAGAGGGCAATTTAAATTTCTTTACAATAAAGAAATTCAACTTTTCCAATTTGGAGTCTCCCAGATTCTTAAATATTATTGTGAACTTAACTTAGGGACAGGGTCTGAAAATAATTGTAGGAAACATCCTTTTATAAGATATATCGTTTATTTATTAAAACCACAAATATATGTATACGTACAATAAGTTGTACTTATTGTAAAATAAAATAGTTTTATAAAGAACGTAAGATTAAATCCGGCAAAGTATTTCGTTCTTGTTGGAAAAAAATAAATCATTAAAGAATAATTTCAATCAAATAAGTTAGAATATCGACTCTCGCAAAAGATTCTAATTGATATTTTATAAAATATTGAATTCAGTTTATTTTTGAGTAGAATTCTGTATTGAAAAATAAAATAATTATATTCAAGATTTTTAAAATTGATGGTGTTACAACACAGCCATATAAGAAATTCAAAAAAACAGTACTAAAAACTAGAAAAAAGTAGAAAAAAGGTCAACTCTCTATTGCGAAAGCAAATTGGACCAACAAATTAAAAATACGTTATACTTTTAATATTGATTGCGTAAAAACGAGATTTCAGATTTAGAGGTTACAATTTAAAATCCTTATTTTAAGCAAACAATATTGAAAATATAACATTTAATTTGTCAGTTAAATTCGTTTTTAAATAGAATCATGGCATTAGTCTTTTTCGTTACTGATTGTATTATTTTTTAAATATAAATCCATGTTTCTAAATTTTTTGTGTGGCTGTGTTCCAAGAAACAAATCCTTGCATCTGAAAAATAAATTCTATTTCCTTTAAAACTGTGATGCAAATTCACTGTCAAATTGAAGAATAAACAAACGAAAGCAAGTTTTATTGCAAGTCTCGAATTTTACAATTTTTAGATGAAAATATAGTAGTTATGTCTTTGAATAATTTGAAAAATTAGCACAATATAAAAGAATTTTAGATTTATTTTTGGCAGTGTATTACGGAAATTTCCGTACCACTAGTAGCACGCAACATAGCATGGGCCGAGGCTACTGTTACGGAATTTTCGGTAACAATAGCCTTTCCCCCCTTTGTCATGTATGCTACTAGTACGGAAATTTCCGTAAAAATATCCTCGGCTTTTATTTTTCTTGCGACAGTCAATAAAAATTTACTAAAAATGGTTTTGTTATCAAAAATGATTTCACTAGGATTAAAAACTTTTTTGTTTGACACGACTTTAATTATTTTCGATTATTGTAAACAACATGAAATAAAAATAATAGTGATTGAGGTTAGACGAAAATCATGGTGCATCTAGATATCAACTCCAGATTTATTTACGTATAAAGTCTGCATTAAAGTAAAATTAAAGTTTTACCTCAATTAAAAAAATTATGAACCTTTCTTTTTAAATATTTTCAAGAAGTAAAGTGACCATGAATTTAGTAAAGATACCACCTGATAAATATTTTCACCATGATTGAGGGATCAATGGCATTTTTATGGTGAAAAAGGTCATGTTGATGTATCACCATACCCATAAAAAATTGAAAATCGAATGATTTACTGCAAATTTACCCTTCTTAAAAATTCAGAATGACCATTTACACTTATGAGTGCTTTTGTACAAAGAATTGTCCCTAAAAACCATGAAACTGTCAAGTTAAACTCAAAAATAAAGGGTGAAAAGTCTGTGAAAGCCTTGAAAAATGTTTTATGGAATATTAAAAGTATTTCTCGAAACTGTCGTTAAAAACGAGTGTCTGATAGTCTCACGTGGAAGTAATGAACACTCTGTCATGACAATAAGACCCGGTAGCATCAACTTTGGGCTCAATTTGCAAAAATGGGTCCAACTTAAAATTTGAAATAAGCTCAAGCCTGAGTTGAGGAACAACCCAAAGGATCATTTTCAGGAAAAATTAGGATGGAACAAAGGCTTTACCAAGGAAAAACAAGTGTTTGAACAGAATTTAAACAAGCTTGTAGGTTATTTGGAGCTGAAAACTTGGTAAAGTTAAGGAAAATCGGAGCGTAAGATGGACAAGTCCCTGGCCTCGGAGGCACCTCGTGGCCCCGCCCAACACGTAGAAATCACTTAAAAGCACCCCTAATTATTATTTTCGTTTTTAAAGGCATTTTCCCCTTCGCAAAGTGTGGAAACGGCTCGTAGCATCACAATTTTCTCCCTATTCCAAACAAACACCGCGGCCGGATTACGTAAATCCTTCTTGCAAATGATTCACCGACGTTAGTATTGGCGATGAAAATAAATAATCATCGACGAAAAATACAGGGGGTGTCGGAAAATTTGACAAAATCCGAACCCGTCCGTCCACTCACCTGCATCGTCTTGTCTACGCGTCGCACAATGATCCCAAACGAGCATTCACCGCGGACAAAATCGTTCAGTTTTCAAAATAACAAGGGCCAAAACCACACGTGCTCACTATATTACACTAAGATTGATCCTGAAGATCGCCACATCGTAAAAAAATTACAGATTTCACGCGTACTATATGGTCACAAGCCCCAGCTTGGCCGCCATTTTGTGAACTCGACTCGTCCGTTCCTTCGCCTTCCCCGCTGCCCAACCCTCCTTCCCTCCTGGCAACAGTATGGAAAGGGGGAAGGCGCAAACGCCCCTTACCCCGCATTGGGCATTCAACGAAACACGCCAAATTCGTGGCTTTCACCTGGAGAAATGATTATTTTTTATGCCATTGAGCAAAAAATCGCTTTAATGAGATCCGTATTTCTGTGGAAGATTAGCGAGGTCAATGTTTCGGAAAAAGGTCGCATGTAAAAGTCCATGGCGCAGCCGCCATGATTACAGACGCAAATTTTACCCAGCATGCAACGCGGCATGTTCGTTTTTCGATTTCCCTAGTGCGCAATTGGCGAGTTCCGGCTCTTCTTGGAAACCAATTTTTTTTTTTCTAAATAATTTAATGCTTCGTCTGTATTTTTAATGATTCGGATAATTACAACGGGTTTAATAAGGTTGAGCGGTATTTTCGCGAGGTTTGAATTAGTGGGTCACACGAAACACGAGTAAGCGTATTGCGAAATAAGTAGTGAGATTTAATCATTTTATTCAGTCGAGGATGAAAATAAGATACTATCAGAACCGACTTCCTTTGCTAGAACTAATTTAACCACGCGTTTAAAAAATGCCAGAGATTTGTCCGTTTTTCACTCCTATTTTAAAATCAAAAAAATTAAACACAAGTAAATTTTAATAGGAATAACAATGGAAAATGCAAATTCTTATAAAAGAATGTAAAGCCATTGTACTTATATCAATTACATATATAAATGAAAAATGTTATTGATGTAATGCTATGTTTCAAGCGCTGTCTAGAGGCAAATTTGCAAATTAGAATGCTACGATTAACAAGAAGAAAATCCTTTTGTGATTTTGAGGAAAAACACTCGCGATGTGCTCGTGCTATTAAACAGTAATTTTGATCCAGCGTATCCATGATTGTTGAATGATTGGCATAGGTTGGCTGCCAAAAAATTAAGGTTTAACTTGAACACTCACTACAAATGGAACCTGGATGATTCCATATTGTAAAGGGCGAAAATGTTTTTACACGATTTTTTCAAATCCAATGAAAAAAAGCCGATGAAAATGTATTAAGTGGATAACAATGGTTTACCCTTTCCAATGAAAAACACTCTGAAGTTCAGCATGCGAACAAACCAACGTATAACTGCCTGAATGAGAGATAAAAAATATTACTCACACTCTGTTGAACAGCGTAGAGTTGTAAAAGGGTAATATTATAGATTATCACGAGAATGCAGTGCAAAGACGTCCGAAATAAAAAAAAAGGTTTTAAAGCCTTCAACTTAATTCCTGATTGATGGGAAATGAAGGAATCCTCTTTGCCGAGATTAGTCCCTTCTGAGCTGAGGGCTTATTTTTGAGAATGTGCGACAATTCTTGCATGCGAGAATATCATTCTGTCTTCTTCTATTGCTCTTTATTGAAAAAAGACCAACAACCTTCTCGCATACAAGATCTAGAATCTTCGATTTAAGAATAGGCCTCTCGGGGGGCCTATTCTTGAGATTGTGCGACAATTGTCGCATGCAAAAAGTTTATTGGTCTTTTTTCAATAAACAGCAATAGAAAAAGACAGGATGATATTCTCGCATGGGTGTATGAATTATGGGCTTTTCATACCTCACCTTGCCGGCAATGGCATGCGGAAAGTCCACAAGAATGAAAGAGATGGAGAACAGTCTGTCCTTTTCGCTCTTATGGGCTTAGAAGGACCCATGGACCTATGAAGCAGATTAGCGCGCGGGGTCCACTACAATTGGTTCGGTGGGGGGGTCCAAAACATGGCGGCTATGCATGGGCAGAGCAAACTATGTAGTGCATAGGAGGTTATGAACCAATGTGAATTAGAAAATCATTTGACAAAATTATACACAATGCCAGGAAACACGTGTTGTATGTGCGTAAGAAGGAAAAAAAGAAAGGGCGACGGTCGTAGAGAAAGCGAAGAATATATTGCGTTTTACCGGTTAATATAACTTCTGAAAACTTCCACATAACCTTACAATATCAAATGTTTACAATTTGTCTGTATAATTTCTCTCGTGGACTTTTTAATTTTCGAAAGGAATTATTATTCACGTTTATAAAGCAAAATTAATGGAATCGGGTGAAAAGTGTCTCGAGCAAATTCTTAAAATCTCCCTCTGTTAAATTTAGTATTTCAAGCCATTGCTTCCTTCTTCTCTTGCATGTTGGAAATCTGGGACCGCATTATAAATAAATACATTTTTGCTCTATAAACGTGAATAATAATTCCTTGGGAAAATTAAAAAGTCCACGAGAAAAATTATACAGGCAAATTTTAAACATTCGATATTGTAAGGTTATATGGAAGTTTTCAGAAGTAATATTAACCGGTAAAACGCAATATATTCCTCGTCTTCTCCACGACTGTCGCTCTTTCTTTTTTCCTCACATACTTTTGCACACACAACGTGAATTTTCCGGCATTTTACACAATTTTGTCAAATGATTTTCTAATTCAAATGGGTTCATAAACTCCTATGCACTACACAGTTTGCTCTGCCCATGCATAGCCGCTATGTTTTGGAAAGACCCCCGAACCGATAGGGGTGAACCACACGCGCCAGTTATGGGCTTTTTATACCTCATCGTGCCGGCACGAGCTGCAGCCATCCCCACAAGAATAAAAGAGATGAACAACATCCTTTTCTTTCCGCTCTTGTGGGGATGGCTACCATCTCGTGCC
>JBAGKK010009800.1:0-12128 GCA_037177015.1 Euceroptres primus
ACCCGGCGACCTCAAAAACCTTAACATGTAAGATTTTGTGAAGTTGATCAAGTTTTTCCAATTTTCGTTCCGCCATATTGAATTCGCCAATTCTTATTTTCCTATTCTCACATCAGATTCACATTCAGCGACCGCGAAAACGTAAATATAGATAATTTAGTGAAGTTGCCCGAATTTTTCTAATTTTGTTCCGCCATTTTTTATTTTGAGATTCATTCAGCAGATTTGGATGAAGCGACCTCAAAAACCTTAAAATAATTAACTCCGTCAAGTCACGAACATGCAAACGATTAGTGCCTTTTCATATTGAATTTTTAATCTTTAACTTGATTTTTTTTCGTAAAGGGAACGTCCTACGTCATTTTACCTGGCAGATTTAAATTCAGCATAAAAAAATCTATGAAATATGATGTCTTGCAACATGAGAAACTATTTCCCTCATTATGTAATCAGCAAGCTTCAACCTTGGCAAGAAACATCCATTTTGGACGGTTCGTTCGAGAGATATAAGGTTTTGAAAGAAAATTTTGCAAAATAGCCCACTGTGCGGCGGAGAATATGCTTTTGGTAATTCCTGTTGCCGATTACCTTGTCCTGGATGGCCAAGACAAACCCTTCCGTTTCCAGAAAGAGTTTTCGTAGCTACAGGTTGGACGCTTCGCTGTCCACGTTGCATTGATCTTGTGTCTCCATTCCTTCATTGATCGTTGTCTCCATTCCTGAACAATTTGCTCTGGAGAAGGAGCTAGGATGTTAACGCCATTCGGATCAGCGAGATTGAGAGGCGTATAGTTATCTTCTCTACAGATGTTATTGTAGAGTGGGATGTCACGTTTGCTGTTAAAATACGTGGTCAATTGTATCAAATCTTGGTGATCAAGCATGTTGAAAGTAGGTGCGAAGAACATGTTAATTCATTTCTTTGTCCATTTAATCCTGCGTCTGGGTTGCGGAATATCCTCCTGTTCCTGTCGTTCCTTTGCTTCAGTGGTCTCAACCTCAGATCTTATTCGGTTGATATGCCTCTAAGGAGATTGTTGGACTCAATGTATTCGAGTCTCCGATGGAGGTCTATATCCGTTACTGCTGGCATTTCGGAGTGCAATTCCAAGAATTTTCGACGGAAGACCATTTTTCTTTCCGTCAGGTCTGTTGTCCCTTGAGCTACGAAGTGGCAGCGCATCACTGCTTCGTCATGTTTAGATAACCAATCGATACACTGCCGTAGCATTCCTGTGAAAGTGGTCGACTGGGGGCTCCCAGCCGAAACATCCTCCGCAGGCGCAGCTGAAGTCCTGTTGCTCGCCGCTTCTTCAGCGACCCACGACTGCAGAACAATTGCAGATGCATTGAAGGGCCGTTGTTTGTTTTTCTAAGCCAGTGAATCAAACTCTTTATAAGAAACGAATTCACACAAATAATATTGCAGAAATTGGGGCATCTTCAACATATTGAGCATTAGAGTAAATTCCGCTCTATCGGATCATAACCATAATTTACACCTAGTGTGCAGTTTTCATTGACTTATGCACGATACGCTCTGGTCACACAGACTGTATACTAATAACAACGGATTCTAAAAAAAAAATATGATGAAATTATAGCCAGACATCGAGAGCAATGTTAAGTTTTACTTAAATAGTCATCCAGTTTAGGATTGATCACCATTTTTTTTTAGTGTAGCATTTAGTAATAGGTTCCAGACTGTTTCGAAATATTGAAAAAAGTCATGGAATAATTGAAACACCAGTATAGGAACAGTTCGTCAATTTTTATTAAACTGATTTTAACAAACTGCGGTGCGAATTATTCAAGCAATCCTTTCGGATAGTAGTAGCTACAGTACACCTAAATTTGACTCATATTGTTAGAAAAGCATGAAACTTGATGTGACCTAAAAAAGGTTGTAGGAGGGGGTGCCAACAAATATTTCATTTCTTTTTTTAAAAGGTACAATTGGTTTTGAAAATTCGATATTTTTCCAATTGATGATAATTGCCTTTCTCTTTTTGACTTTAGTAAATTCTTGCCAATCCATTGGAAAATTTGAAAAAGTTGAGAATTGTCAAAATGGCAAACATTCTTTCCAAATCCATTGGAAAATTTGAAAAAGTTGAGAATTGACAAAAAGGTGACTGTTTTTATGAAAATTAGACATTTTGATTTTTTTCCCAAAATATCCGAGATATGAAAAAAAGTTCTGTGGAAAAATTGTTCCTTTGAAACAGCTCTACAAAAGTTTCCTCTTCCATTTTTCGTTATTTCACACCGTTTTCAGAAAACCACCAGAAATATAATTTTTTTTCGTTAGAATTATTTCCCTTCTTACTCTTAAAGTAGTGTGAGGAGTAATTTTCTCATCAAATCCAGGTTATAACATTAATGACATTGAATTTCATTATTTTCACCAAGTTTTTCAAAAACGTAGTTTTTTGAAAATTTTAAAAGTCACATTTCTGACATTAACTCTTAAACTATGTTTGTGGAGTGTTGTTGTCATATGAATTCACCGAGATATTGATGATGATCGCGTTCATTTATTTCGAGGTCCAAAATTTGGGCCTCATTCCTATGATACAAGATAAACACTGTAAATACAGAATTTATGAAAACATCTTTACAGTCAATTGTTAAGATTTAATACGAGACGCGACGAAAATAGGAGGATTCTACATAAAGTGTAACAAAAATATACAAAATTCTATTTTGGAAAACATTTATTTTTCTTCGCCTTTTTGTCAATTGTTTCCGCTCTATATTTTCAAGTTGTGCGTCTATGCAGGTTGTGCTCAGTTCCTGTATTGCACTTGAATATTGGATTATTAATAATCAGGATTATTTAAACTATTTTTGATAATTTCAATTAATAATTCAAAAATTCAATGAATAACATAAAAAATTCAATATAAAGCATAAGAAGTAACAAAACATGGCCCGTCTTGAAAAATTCTTAACATTAATCTTTATTTCCACAGAAAGAGGGCGTAGTGAGTAGGTGAGTCCCTTAGGGTGCCGTGTGCAGTCCTATTTTGTTCTCGGTTTATAAGAACGACCTCCGTGACTCGGAGATTTTTTAAGCGAGATAGAGGCGGTCTCCCAGGGTAGAATCAAGATTACAATCCACATATGGGACATTATTTCTCAAGTGTACAAACGCCAAAAAATAAATTTCTCTGATTGGGCTCAAATTTACAAAAAGCTTAGTTCTGTTAGATGGCATTTCAAAAAAAAAAAAAAAAGATTGATCAATTTGGTCAAAAACTCGCCGAAGTAGAAAGGGGGTGAAATTTTTGTACTTTGCTCAAAGAACCTCTATTTTGGATATAAATATCTTTTTATGTATGGCATATCAAAAATTTTGACCCAAATGTTTTCGATAGATTATTTTTCAATCTTTCGAATTAAATTCTAAAAACGAAAATTAAAAAAAAAAAATTTTACTGATTTTAGAATTTTTTGAAAATTTTCAAAAATGAAATTGTTTGAATTTGGTTAATTGCGCATTTTAATGTGCAATTTACATGTAATGTATATAATATAATAAGTATAAATGTTATTTGTACATTAAAAATGCGCAATTAATGAAATTAAAACAATTTCATTTTTAAAAATTTTCAATAAATTCTAAAATCAACAAAAATTTTTTTTGAATTTCTTTTTTTAGAATACTGTTTCATTTTAAAAATTGTACTTGCAAAAAATTTTCCGATTTTTTTTCGCGCATGGGGAAAATTTTTTTGAATTTACCAGGTTACTTAAAATTCAATTTTTCAAAAAACTGCAAAAAACGACATTTTACTATTTAAGGATTTGCAAGTAAGCATTTCAAGCTTTATTTTTAGTTAAAAAAAAAAGAAAAAAAAGGGTCGAACTAAAAAAAAAATCAAAAATATTTTTGATTTTCAAAAATGGTGGCTAAATTTGGAATTTTTCAAAATTTTTTTTATTTCATTCGAAAGATTGGGAAATAATCTATGGAAAACGTGTGGGTCAAAATTTTTTATATGCCATACATAAAAAGATATTTATTTCCGAAATAGAAGCTCTTTGCGCAAAGTATAAAAATTTCACTCCCTCTACCTCGGCGAGAGTTTTGCCGTCTAATAGGACTAAACTTTTTGTAAATTTGAGCCCCATCGGAGAAATTAATTTTTTGGGGTGGGTACACTTGAGAAATAATGCCCCATATATCGATTGCGCCTATTTGAAAAGCATTAACTCATCGTGGTCGCTTGTAGGAAGTATATACAAACTTCTATATACTTAGTATAGAGTGCATGAGTTGCGTCTTTACTAGCGGAGATTGCCGCTCACGTTGTTACAAGCGGCCATGACGAATTGATGCTTTTCAAATAGGAGCACTCGATATGTAGACGACACTTAAGTCTGTTTTCGCTGCAAGCCCGAAGATCTGAACGAGGGCGCTATAATAATGAATAAGGTTTTGGATCACATTGCCAAATGGACAAAGAAGCAGGCATCGGTCATCAATCCGGCCAAAACGGTGATCCTAACGATAGAAAAACTTTCTCGTGTATCGTTGCCCACGTTCTCCCTAAATTCAACTTAGCTCTCCATTGTCTTTCATGCAAAAAACTCAGGTCTTATCATGGGATCATCCTGTAGTTTGGAAGAGCATGTGGCCTTCGCTGACTCGGGTTGCTCAAAATGGAGCAACGCTGGAAATTGCACCTCTGTCTTCTCACTTTCAGAGTCTGGGCAACTGGGAAACCCGCGCCCATTCAGCAAAAGCTGAAGCTATGATCTCTTATTTAGCTCCGCATTTGTTAAATTATCTCAAAGATCGATTTCTTCGTATTCTCTTGCGGCAGTTAAAAAATAAATGCTAAGTAATTTGCGTGGGAGCCAATGACTTTTCATTGTTAGTCTTTATTGGCCATTTAGTTATTTTTACTTCTCTCTACCTTCTTATTATTTTTGAGCGGCTAGTTCATCTTAGTCTTAATTCTTGTTAGTTTATAAGTTAGTCTTAGAAGGTTAGGTTGTAAAGCAGCTCCAAGAAATTTGTGTTCCTCACTATTACCTCATTTTGTTGTTGTTTAAACTTCTGTATACAATTTTTTGAAACGTAATAAAGATCTATTATTTTTTTTTCTTGTCAATGTATTCTCAGGTCTAGAAGGGACCTGGTCGCAAAAATGCTAGTACAGACTAAGTCAAGTACAGCAGTCAGTCAGCAATAAAAATAACTTTCTTGAGGGCATGTTTCAAGGTGACCACGTGACTAATTGTCGGTTATTTTTTAACTCGGATATTTTCTGAAATAAAAAAACTGTTGGACTAAAATTTGGGGATATGATAAAGGGCACTGAGAGGCACCTCCTTCTGATGTGGTACAGCCTTTTCTTTAAAACTAATTCTACATAATTGTCCTAATTAATTTTTTTATACAAAAAGGTTTCACCGCACCAGACGGAGGTGTCTCCCAGTGCCCTTTATCATACCTCCAAATTTTGGCACCAATTTTTATTATTTCAGAAAATATCCCAGTAAAAGAAATTATCGAAAATGCATGCCCTTAAAGACAAAGGACAATACACGGCATTCCCGACGAGCACAAAACACGTTAAAATTGATTTAATGTCAAGTTTAATAAAAATGAAAAATGGAAATTTCTATATCGGGAATGATCTCCCGTTCTAGTCCAAAAAGAGGCTAGCCGCTTTCTTCTTGGCAGTACAAAAAGCAACGAACTATGCAGCAGGTGTTAACTAATTGTAAAACCACTTTTTGGGCTGCAGCTAGCACCCACTTAACTCACAGATCTTCCAGGTGACTGGCACCTCGCGTGAACGTTTCTCGTGGCCGAAATCATGATAGGATGGATGGTAACCTTTTCCAGCTTCCAAATCCTCGTGATTTCCAGCCTCAGTTCGCTATACTTTTGGATCTTAGTTAAATAGCTTTCTTGGATGTTCATTTCAAGGGGGACCGTTACGTCAATGATTTGGACGTATTGCGACCGCTTATCGAGCACCACAATGTCCGTCCTATTATGAACAACAGTGTGGTCCGTTAGAATAGTCCTATCCCAGTACAGGCGGTGATGTTCGTTTTCAAGTACCGCCACTGGAAGGCACTTATAGAAGGGCATCCATTTCTGTATTAGGCCCACGTTCAAGGCAATCGGCTACTGAATTATCCCAGCTACATCATTGTGTCTGCGAGTATACTCTCTGCGAGCTAACTTTCTTCAGCCATCAAGGATGTGCTCAATGGATTCATTTGGATCACAACACAGCCGGCATCGATCGTCCACGTTAAGGCGATTAATTCCTGGTGCCGATTACCTTATCCTGAACCTTATCCTGGATGGGCACGACAAAACCTTCCGTTTCCGGAAAGAGTTCGTCTCTTCGTAGCCACAGGTTGGATGCTTCTCTGTTCATGTAGCATTGATCTTATGTCCTGGGGTGCTGTCCATGTAATGGCTTTTGTCTCCATTCCTGAGCAATTTGATCTGAAGGGTACGGATATCCAGAACGCCTTTGCCCCCACAGCAACTTGGTAGGACTATCGTTTCACTTGTCAAACTTCTGTGATGCATTCTATGTTTTGTCATTTCCTCGCGAATGATTCTGCTTAAATTTTCTAGGTCGGTGTTTGACCACTGGATGAGCCCAAAAGAGTACGTAAGAAGCGGGATCGCGTAGGTATTAATGGCCTTGATCTTGTTGACTAAGCAGAATCACAGTGCACTGAATGAGGCTCCCAGGAAAATGCCGGTCGTAATGTTCAAGAACTTGGAAATCCTCGGTAGTCTACGATCAAAATACTTGATCCTTGTATCCCAAAGAAACATAGCGTGACTCAAGAATTGAATCAGGCGTGGACAGATCTTGTATGCCCTGAGGATCTCAAGCAAGTAATCGTGGGGTATCGAGGGAAAAGCTTGTTTATAGTCGATGTATACCATGTGCAGATTGCGCTGTTTTTGCGCTTGCTTCACCGCAACACTATTGACCGTTACCAGATCTTTGCAATCTCGCGAGTTACGACAACCACATTTTTGTTCTTCTGTGAGGATGTTATTGGCTTCACAATGAGCATAGACCTTTTCGGATATAATTGCTCTGAAGCATTTGTAGAGCGTTGGGAGACACTTGTGATATTGGCCTAAAGGCCGATTAGAAATGCAGTCCGATCCGAGATTTTCTCGGTATCGGCTCGGATCGTCTTGGTTTTTTCTCGGATCAGTATCGATTTTCGATACCGGAGTATCGGTTTGGTATCGATCGGAAAAGTATCGGAAAACGATATATCGGCTCGGGATCGTCTCGAGGTTTCGATACTCCTTTGCCAGATGTGCGCTCCTACCTACTAACAAAAGAGACGGACAAATAATAATGAACTGCGATAATAACGGTTCCGCGCCCAGTTGCTTCGTAGATTTTAAAACATTTTTATGCAATGTTCACATTTTCACCGTTTAATACTTTTATAATAATTTATTCCTTGTATTATAAATTAATAAAAATTGAAACGCTGGTCAGGATTGACAATTTGAAATATGTAAGCTTCGAATTTTTCATTTTAATGTTTCAATACTAAATTTTGTGGTTTGTACCTATTAAAAATAAAAATTGGAAGCAGTTAGCTTGAGTCTTGCAGTTCAGCAGTTTCGTTTATTTTTCGAGATGAACTGCAAGAAGCCCAAGAATTTAAGCAATCATATAATAAAGCCTTTAGTTAAAAAATTTAATTTTTTACATAATTTTGAATACACAATAATAGAGATAATTATTTAGAAACCGTGAAAATATTTCGCAAACAGTAATATACAAAATATATTTTTAAATAATTTTTTTTCAATAAGTGAATACATTTTTATAAAAAAATAAAATTAAGAAATAAATAAATTTTTGTAAATAAATATATTAAATGAGCATTGTATATAAATTTTTTTAAATACATTTTTATAAACCATCTATAGACGGTTTATATTCCCTTTCTTCTCTCCTTAGGCAGGAAGTGCCCATCTGGCGAAGGACTATCGAAAAGCCAAGACAATCTCGACTTAATATATCGGTTTCCGATACTACGTCGATACGATCCAAAACCGATCGAGACTAAACCGATACTGGATCTAGTATCGGCTCGGTATCGGAAAATCTAGATCGACAGCATCACTAAGGCCGATGGACTATGGGCATCTGGCTTCTTTGGTAGCATGTACGTGACTCCTTTAGTCATGAAGGAGGGCGCATCAAATCTGGGTGATCAATAATGTTCTGATAGCACCCAGCCAGGAACCCATGCACACGTAAGATATTTATACCAAAAGTTGTGCACCTTATCCGTTTTTGTCCCTCCTCAACACTCTGGCGACATCAGAGGTGATGATATTGGTTACCTCCATTTCTAGAATGTTGGCCATGCGTTTTCTCTTGAGGTCAAGTCACAGTGCTGTCAAGTTGCTCTTGTTATTTTTTCCCCAGACAATCTCCCAGTAATTAGCCATGTCTCCCACTCTTGGAACTTCGAACGTCCGATCTTGTCCTTAGGATTTCAGGGTAGAACCGTTTTTTGTCCGACTTAAGGGTCTTATTCTGATCTTTTTTGGCGTTAGACTTATTGTATCAGCGCAGCCGCGCAGTTAGGACAGGTAGACTCTGCCGGAAAGTATCAATTTAAACGTCGAATGAGATGCTCCATATTCGACATTTTGTAAACGAAGTATGTCCGCCACGTGACGAGTCAGCTTCTGGACTCTGTTTCCTCTACTATATTGAGTCAACCTGCCTAGTTTGCATCTTACTTTCCTAACCTCGTTTTTGATTCTTCGCTTCGCAGATCATGCTTACCCTTCCGTGTGTCGATGTTGTTGTGAGGTCTTGTTCTTATACCTAAAATCCTAACTGCTACACAAGTAGACAAGAGTCTGTACCTGCGTGATGGATAAATCTTCAAGCAGGTGTAGCGGCAACACCTTGGAGTTCAGGTGGCCTACTAACGCCAGTAAGGCCTTAGAGATCTTAAGTTTTGGCAGCAAATACCTTAAAACATATTCTACAGAACTAAAATCAAGTAAAACACATTCGAAGTTTTCCTCAAGACATCTGAGATTTTCAGGGATTTCGCAGATGTTCGCGGTGGTATTTTCATTTCGTCATTGTGATTCCGGAACTTGGCGATTTTCTGCCTCATGAACATCCATAACGATGTTAATCCCATTTGGTCATCCCCCTCATGCGCAGCTGATATTCTGCTCCTTTTCACTTCTTACCGATGTTCTGGCTAGACAGTAGCCCTTTCGGGTTTCCCGGTGAGATTTGCTTGTCCATCACGCAACTCGCCACCACCGGCCTGTATGCTGCCACCCCCCAGCGGTGGCACCAGGAGGGCCACAACGATTCTCGGGCAGCGACCAAAGACTTACAATATTTTTTAATCTCTCCATTTTTCATGGGTTTGCCAGAGTTGCGGTTGCCTACTGAGTGATGGTCTCCCAGCGTTTCCCGGCTCCTACCACTTAGAGATGCAGTTGGCCTTTAGGATTATTATTATTATTGCTTCCTCATAAAGGAGAAGCTTTGTAATTCGACGCCAGGAATACAAAAATGAGGTTGTTAACCAATGTTCATGCTAGCGCGCCCTCGCGTGTGTGTATGCGTCAACGATGCCTTTTTAATGATAACTCGCAAACGAATTGAGCTAGGGCCATGAAATTTAAATGAATTATAGTTCTAAATAATGCTCATAATTCATTAGGTTTTGAACCGGAACAGATAAGAATACACATTTTTTTATTTTACATTTTACTTGAATATCGTTTTAGATGTTATTTTTTCTGCAATTTTGGTTATAGTCAAAAAAATCTACTCTAGATTTGGACGATGTGCTGAAATATATCTTTTTCTTCAAAAAAGACTTAGGTTGATTGATTAAATATTGTGATATAATAAAAAGTAAATTTGAAAAATTCAAAATTTTCAATAATTGTTATCACTGTTTTTTAAGTAATAAAAGACTTTCAATACATAATTTTTTAAAATATGGGGTGGTATTTATTTGATAAAAATTAAAACAATGCTTGTAATTATCTTAAAACAAAAAATTTCCAAATCTAAAATTTTTTGAATTTTTTCGTTTATAAGTATAACTTTTTTTTAATTTTGGAAATAAAGCAATATCATAAGAACCAAATTTATTCTTTTGGACGAGAGGAATCGATTGACCCATTATTAATTGTTAAAAAAATAACTTTTATGAGGAAGCACAGTGTTCTTGAAATGAATTAGGGGATTATTATTATTATAAATAAATTAGACTAACATCCCCTCACAGTAGAAATAGGACATTGCGGGATATCCCATTTAGGTCCCGGGTTATTCCAAGGATATCCTAAGGTTAATCGACGGGAAATCCTACAAGGCGGAAATTTGGATGACCCGGGATGTGGGTGGGTCGTAAATGGGACATTTGAATATCTCATTTACGGCCCAAAAACATCCCGGGATATCCAAATTCCCGCTATGTAGGATATCCCGTAGGTTAACGCAGAGATATCCCTGGGATAACCCGGGACCTGAATGGGATATCCCGCAATATCCTATCGCTGGCAGGGTCAATATTTCATTCAATTCATATTCACATATTCACATATCTGATGTACAAAATAAAAACGTAGTAAGTCGCAGTTTCCATAAGGTCGACATTCAAAAAATCACACGGATTACTCACACATAGTTGACCCTTTTTTTGGGTGTTTTTTTTAAATCGGGTCACAGCCGAAGGGACCTTCTTCCAGCTAGACGCAGGTCAGTCACGTCCACTTAAAATTTTCTTACCCTTTCCCCGCTCGTATGCTTTCCCTGAGTTCCCTTTGATGGACAATGGTATTCCTGTTTACAGACGATGATTGGCATCGTACAATGCAATGAAAGAAAGAGGTTTTCTTTTCCCTCACTTCAAGTAATGAAGTGCGTTGATACAACGTCAAAGCTCTTTTAAACTATCAACGAATTTTTTCGAAAATTCCAAACTAAATGTTTGTCCTCTTTCAGAAGATCGTCGTATTTTGCAGTGAAATGAGAGATTATTAATTAATAAATAATTAATTAATAAAAATGTTAAAACAATAATTAATAATAACCAATTACTACATTTTTCTTACCTTAACTAATGGAGTAGTAATGTAAATTCTTTTACCATTTATTGTTTAATAATAATAATAATAATAATAATAATTACTGTTAATAATTTTTCTTTTCCCTCGTGCTAAATAATAATTGTGAATATTAAAAAAATTTTCACAGTTTGAATGAGTATATTATAGCCAAGAAGCATAATTTAAGAAAATTTAGGGCACTGTTAGTACGGTCATTCCTCGCGTTGAGTCATTTTTGCAAAGATCCTGCCTCCGATAGGCAAACATTATTTTGATCTGAAGTGGATCATTTTTTCTATTGTCACAGTCTTTTGTTTTTCAATTTCTTACTTTGTTGCAGATTAGAATTAAGATTTTCTGGGCGATTATAGATTTTTTTAACGATTGAGAAAAACAATGACACATTTTTAAAACAATGTTTTAATACAATTCTATGATGACTTGATTCTCCACTTGAAATTAGAGAAATTTCATTAAAAAACTCAACACTTTATCGAAATGTTTTTCAAAAAATCATGACTCAGTTGTCGGTAAAAATTAATTTTTGTTAACTTTTTATTTATATTTTTATTATAAATTATTATCTCTTTTTAAAAATGACCATAATTTTCGCACTCGTAGAAAGAATAAAAATTCTACTTCTTTTCTTATAATATTGACCAGAAATAATGTACAAACATTATAAAAAGTATTTCAAAAAAAATGTATTGTATTGTATGGATATTGTACATATTAGAATTATTGTAAATCACACATATTACCATAATTATTACAACTTTCGTATTGCATTCATTTTACTACAATTTAAGTACAATTAAAATAATTTAAAATAAAAAAATGAAAATAATTTGAAAATTTCATAAATTAAATCTTCCGATTCATTTTATTTACCCTCATTATCCTCGTCAAAATTTTAAATAGTAGATTTAAGAGTATTTTAATAATGCATAATATACTCAGGATAAACATCTAATGTAAAAAATTGTATTGAGTTAGT
>JBAGKK010009811.1:0-12127 GCA_037177015.1 Euceroptres primus
TAGCCAAACTATTTTGAATTTGTAGGAATAATTGGAAAATATCGAAAAATGGCCCTTAATTTCGTTCGGATCCCTGAGACGCATTTTTTTAAATCCATACTTTTTCTACTTTAAACAAGTAAATAAACTTCAACTAACATTAAAATTATTTAAATTTTATTCAGTCCAAGTTTTCAGAAAAAAACTAGAAATGTTAAAATTAGTTTCCATCATTACCATTCAATATGGAAGACATTTGATTTAACATTAAAATCTTCAGGGTTACTACAGACTTGTAATTTCAAAATTCCAACTCATTTCTAAGTTTTGAAAATCGATTTTTAAAGTATTTTAAACCAATTTTTTAAAATGCAGAAAATTAAAAAAAATCCCAAGTGTTTCCGAGGTTTTAAAAATTCTATTACTTTTCCAACTCTCCAGAGGTATTTTTTTAAATCCATACTTTTTCTACTTTTTTCAAGCCCTGTTTTATACGAATTAAATATACGAATATATATACGAAATATACGAATTATACGAATTAAATAATACGAATTAAAATAAAAAATCTAAAAATATAATCAAAGATAATTTGAATAAATTCCTTTCTAGAATTTTCGCTTCTTCTCAAGAGGCTTGTTAAAACAACTTTTAAGTGATGAAAAAAATAGGTCGCAAGGAAGACAACAATTTTTAGCAAGTTAAATTTCGTGCCAGAATTTCCACAAAATCTTGACATCACTACCCAGTAACAAAACCTTCGTGGCTCGAAGTTTAAATTGCAAGATTTCATTTTGTTCGTTCTAAGAAATACGAAGTCTTTAAAGAATTAAATATAGTTACCAGGTCCTTTGCGCTTGCCATCCTTTCCTCGCCTCCGACCGCCAATTCTCGTATGCTTATGTCCAGAGTTAGGGATTCCATATTCCTGTCTCGATTCAAGAGAGCCACCAACGTGCTGTTTAGGAGTCACCCTGAGTAAATTGTACCCCGAATGCGATCCGAATTCATTGCTAGCAACGCACTGGACAAATCCAGCGTGTTTCTTTTCCACAACTGAAATAGACAGCGTTGCACCTTTTATTTCCACATTGTTATTAGGAGTTAGAGATTCGCCATCAATGAGCCACTCAACCGAAGGTTCGGGTTGTCCCGAAATAGTACAAGACAACTCAAGATCGCCACCTTCCGCGAAAGTCAGACCCCTTGGTGGTTTTATTACCCTCGGTGCTTCGACTACAGTTAGAATAATCACTGACTTTATCTTGTACCTCCCGTTGCTCCAGGCGCAATCGTACTCTCCTTGATCTGAAGGCTGAACGCTGACTATTGTCAATCCCATGGGCGTGTTGGAAGATCTAGAAGGCAGAGGTTTTCCCAATTTGGACCAAATTACGTACGGAACTGGGTAACCGGCTCCGAAACATTCCAAAGTAATATTTTTCCCTCGCAGCACCTTGTATTCAGTCTGTGGTTGCTTGATGAAGTAAGGATTCTGATGGGACTGATCCGACTCCACGGTGAGGATCGTATTATAGTTGCTAAGGTACATTTGATTCGATATGTAATTGTTTGCTGTGCAGTGATATTTTCCAGAATCAGATGGCTTTGCATTTTCGATGATCATTGTCTTGCTACCTGATAGTGTGGCACTTTGAATGGGATTATTGTCTTTATAAAACTGGATTATTGGCTCAGGAGCGGAATATGGAACTGGACAGGTTATTGGCACTGTGTTTCCTACAGGTACTTTGATTTCGACGTCGCTTTTATCAGAAAACTTGTCTATTGTTGCTATGGTCAAGCGAGCTGGGTCCGACGCTAAACCGCTCGTTCCTGAAAATAGGAGAACAGAGAGTCAGCGATTAAATTTTCGGATTTCATTTGAAATTTAGAAAATAAACTTACCGTAGAAAGCAACGCATCTGTAGTCACCAGCTTTCGACTCGTGGTCAAAAGTCACCACATGCTTGGAAGTTTTACCGCCACTGTTCGGAATGTGGACAAGTGGCTCCCATTTATTGGAACCCAGTGGCCTGTGACGCCATGCAAATTTCTCTGCTGCTAGATTTAGGCTACATTCAAAGAAAACTTCATCGCCAAGTGGAGCAACGAAGGGCTGAGGGTGTCGATTGAACGTCATACCCAACTCTTGCTTTTGTCCTGCAATACAAAGGGAAAAATTAATTTTAATGTAATGAAATGGATCCTTATTTTATCAGAATATAAAGTAAAGGATAAATTTCAAATGTGGAGAAAAAACTCACCAGACGCGTAGCATCCTAGGGCAGAAAGGAAGACCGCGATGGCGCCGCACAGGGAAGACACAGGTCGCATCTTGACACATTCTGAAAGCACGGAAGAGGGTTTAAAGAGTCACGTTGTACGATCTCTGTTGTTTTTTTTTCCTTTTTGCCCTCATTGGCAAGGCAAGCGTGCAACACTTGCGGGCGAGAGCAACTAAAATTAATGCCAACAAGCCGGTTTAAGTTTAGAACGACGAGTTTAAGTGAAAATAGAACACATTCTTGCGTTCCTAACATAGTCCGGACACTTCAAGCACCAATCACTAGTCATCAAATTTTTTTTTCTAAGCAACGCGCCCTGCCTCCGATAAAACTTCCGCTAACGATCCATTTAAATCTTCCGCATACGCCTGGAGCAACTTCTTATGCTTTTTAACTATATTATCTTTTCCACCTACACACCACGCTAATAGTTCAACTCAGACTCTCCTCTGATCTCTAAGATTACTAGGGTGCCAGAAAATTATTACTGTTTATTTTAGCTCTCCCTTTTTCATTCTTGTAATTTTAACTCTCAGATTTACCTATTTTTTTAACGAGGTAATCGAAAATATTTGTAGAGATTTGTTTTTTAATTTTAAAGTGTTCTAAATATATTTATCAAATTTTTTGAAGCAATGCAAGTTTTTTGGACCTTGGATCCAATTTTCATTTGAATTTCATAAATCTGAACAAAATCAGGTAAATTAAAATATGTAATAAATATTTATTTAAATACAAGAAGCTACTTTTTCCTTGTCATAAAAAATATTATTTAAAAGAAAGCAGGACGTGAAAGAAGAATAGAAGTTATTGTTTTAGTTGGCTAGTTTGGAGGTCTGGTAGTAATTTAAAATGATGTTCAAATAGCCATTATTTAGACATTATTATAAGTAGTGAAACTTAAGAAAAATTCAAGGAATGGGGAATGTCCTAATACGGTATCGAAAACTGCCTTTTATTCACCGAGCGCACCGTTTACACCCACATGGGAACGTCGTAAAGAACAGAAACTCAACTAGCAAGGACCCTGAGAAAATTATTTATTGACTAACATCACAGACGTAGGTAGGTTCATTCATAGATAGAACGGTCACCTACGCATCTAAGAAAGATATGAAATTATCATTTTTTTCAGTGAGAGTAGAAACTTTCAACGGGGCAATATTTTTCTAAGATATCAACAGCCACGGGCCATACCAATCATCAAACCTCGCCAAACCGAAATCTGATTAATTTCTTATTACAAATCTAGTCGAAGATATTTCAGAGCTCATTTTGGATTCAGAAAAAGACTCGACAAAAATGTCGAGACGATCAAAGAACTTATGACGTAGATTTATAATTAATGTCTGAAGAGTTAGCACGAAAATAAAATAAATTTTGGACTTTGACTCAAGGTCTGATTTTATCGTGGGGCTTAAGGAAGCGTTTGAAAAAGTGTCAAATATTCAAAAGTTTCAGAAGCGCCTGAAGGATTATTGCATTTGAGATTGACATAAAAGTCCGATGACAAGAGTAACAGGTGAGAAGAAGCAAGGAGGCTGGATTCTGATTATCTCCCTCTCTGTCACTCATAAAAATAAAGAAGTCGAATTCCAAAGCAGCGGTTGTCAACCTTGTCCCTTCCCCCCCATGGACCCTCCTCCCACTAAGAGATTGCGGATTAAGTCGGCTACACTCGTTTGGTTCGTGGCTACCTTTGAGTCCGGAATGTACGATCAATTCTCAAAGAAAACTAGAACGGACTTCACGAGATACCTACTACCTGAAACCCGCACGTTTGGTTCTTAAGCAACAAAAATTATTAACGACCACTGTAAATGTATCTTTGACTCTGATCTTTGGATTTTTAAATCTTCTGATGATGCTGCTTTATGTAGGATTGGATATGAGAATTCATTTCAAATGTAGAAGGCTGCATTAATTTGTTATCATTAAGTTTGTGCAATTCGCAAATAAAACCAAAATATTTTTCATACTTGCCTTTTGATAAATTTTTCTTTAGGACTTTTACATTGTTGACAAAACAAAAAATTAATAATTTTCTTATCTTGCATTATATATTTATCCTTGTCGTTAATCAAACAAAATTACAGAACTGCCGAATGGAAATAACCTTCAGAATTTAAGTCTCAGAAGACACAAATGTAGATAATTTATTAGACTCTCGACGAAAAGATTTTATTATCGAACGATTCTTGTAAACTATTTTTAGCCTTTCACTTGATTTTAACTTTTCGCTTTTAAGTCTGAAATATCAACGGCACGCATAGAAGTGAAATATGACATAATTTTATAAGTGGTACACACATGGGTGGTGCCGTGTCTGCATCAAGTCATTAGAGTGCGGCTAGAAAATTTATTATATTGTGCACATTCATTGCATAATTAAACCGCAGAACAAAAATGGAGCGAAAGATTTTCCGATCTCTCAAGCTTAAACGTTGTCTTATGAAGTTTTCCTATTAAAGTAATCTTACTAGATGTCAAGAAAATATTCTCTTCATAATGGTATTTGTCTCAACAAATGGTTTCAATTCAATGAAATTATGAAATTCTTATTGAAGATTTGAAACCAGCAAATTTTGGTCAAAAGCTTTGAAACCAAATTCAGATTTTCCGTAGTTACAATTTTTTAAGATTTTTTAATAGAATAATTATTTTTTGGAGCCAATTTTTTTTCAAATTAGAATTTGCTTATTAGTTTTTAGGGCAAAGCTGCCTTTAAAATTTCGAAGAAAAAAGTTAGTTTATAACTTTTGAAGCAAAATCATTTTTTAAATGCTTTTGAGTTTTCTTTTAAAAATTGTATTCGTCTGAATAAATGTTTTCAAGACAAATAAATTCTTATTGAAGATTTGAAATCGGCAGATGGTCAGCAAATTTGAAACCAAATTCCGATTTTTCCAGAGTTATAACTTTTCTAAAAGATTTTTTTATAGAATAAACATTTTTTGAAGTAAAATATATTTTCAAAATAGAATTTGCTTTCTAATTTTTAGGGCAAAGTTCATTTGCCTTTAAAATTTTGAAGAAAAAAATTAATTTATAACTTTTAGTGCAAAATCACTCTTTAAATTCATTTGAAGGTGGAAAAATTAAACAGTGTAGATTACTGGTCACTGTAATTTTTCACACTGTTTAATTTTTCTACCTTCAAATGAATATTAACCCTGGCCAACACCGTCATCTTATATATTATCATTCTTTAAATACTTTCAAGTTTTCAGTTAAAAAATTAATTTATAACTTTTGGTACAAAATCATTCTTTAAATATTTTCAAGTTTTAAGTTTTTAGAGGACATAATCCACAATATGCAGAGAATTAATAAACCCATCAGAAATAACAAACATTTGAATATTGACAGAAAAAATATTTGTCTAGAATGAATGCTTTTCGAAAGAGTATTTAGGACCTAATAACGAGGAGGTCAATAACATTAAAGGATTTAAAGAAGTACTTCTCAGTTCACGCTCTAGTCTTAGCAAATTTAACGTGACGAAGGTAAAGGGCGATCAGTGACGTGAATAAAAGAGATTAGTGACTAGAGACTATTTGTATAGTCCCCCTTTACAAATTACTGAAATTGGGGAAAACGAACGTCAACAGGTGGACCTCCAATTTTGCTTGCATTGGTTCCGCTGGGTTTTGTGCTCAGGTGTTAAGAATCACTAGGGTTTGGCTACCTCAGCATCCCCACTTTATTCTTTCCACACCTGCCATCACCTACAACTCTACATCTCTATTTCTAATTCTACGGGATCCTTTCAACCCCAAGAAAATTTCGAATACTAACTAAAAAAAAATTATTTTTAAATCAGAAAAAAATGTGAATCATTTTTTTAAATCTCATGTATTTTTTTTTTATAAACTAGGAGGAATTTCTCTGGTTGTATTCAGAGACTGATTTAAATTTTAAATATGAAGATTGTAAAAATTACCTACTATCGCTATCAAACAAACTGAGGATTTTCAACGATAGAGTTTATATGGAAGACAATTGAGATGATAAGAAACTACTTTATAAACTGGCAAAGTAGGAAGCGTGCGACATGCTACGCAAAATCTATTCGTGTACTGATGGTAGAACGTGTCCTATCTTCATCTTGACGCCTCTGCTCCACCAAACCCTTTTCTTTCCTCGAGTTACCTATCACCCGCCCCCACCCCCAGCGACGACCACTTTGATCTCTTCTGCTAATCTCTTTGTTCATGTCTCGTTTAGAGCTTACACAACCATTTGTTCATAATGAGTGTGATTTGTAGAGCCAGATTTATCGAGTATGTAGCTTCCACGTTTATCAGAGTTTAGTACCTACAAAAAGATGAATTAATTCAGTGTTAGTTGGATGAATTAAATGATTAAGAGATGGGAGGAAAGTCGAGTGCTATTAAATACGAGGCAAACTATTCTTTTCAATAATTAAAAATTATTTAATTAATTATACTACTACTATCTGATGTAAAAGTATAAATACGAATAATTGGATATCCTCTGGAAAATAAATATCTACATTTTTTAATTCATTAGATTCAAGTGCAGTGACTTTTTTTTGGACCGAGATTTTCTTTATTCAAGATGTTTGATAAGATAAGAGATTGGCGGATTTAGATAAATATAAGAAATGTGTGAGCGATGATAAGAGAACTAGTTTTTTTAATTGTGAATCGGAGTCAAAGATCGGTTTTAAATTGAAAATTTGGCGGTTTGCAGGAGTAATTCTCCCGAAAGGTACTTTTCGTTATTCCCAGGCCTGGTTTACTTTTTATTGCTTGCAAGGGCCAAGGTCCCAGTCCCGCTTTTTGCCGTATCTTGAATCCACATACTACGCGCTATTTACTTTTCTCGCTGATACACGAATTGAGCGACTGTTTGGATTTGCCGTTCAAAATGTCTTAATTTATTCTACAAATCTTGGAGAAATTATATTTTTATCTGCTGCAATTTTTGCACGGTTCAAGTCTAAATTTGAAACGAAAGAATACAGAAATGATATCAATAAACAATAATTTGTTAAATAGAAAAAAGGTTTAAAAAGGGTTTCTTTGCTAAAAAGAAAAGATTATCAAATTTGGTAGTTAGAAATTGAAAAGTTCCAAGGCTTGGAATAATAAAATTATTTTGATACCGGGTGGAAATAATAGCAGAAGATAAGAAAACTTTTGAGCCGCCAAAGTAAATACAACTTGTGTTTTCCTTGAATTAATTCTGTGGTCGAAAACAAATGCGAACTCTAGGATGAATAAATCTCTATAGACTATCTTTTTCTGTTGCTTTTAGACTTAAATTTCAATAAGTTAGTTATCTTATCTAGAAATAATTTTGTTCTAAATTTTTATTGCTTTGAACTGACTGAATTACATTAAATATTTAACATTTTGGTTTCCTTTATCCATAAAGGTAAAGTGATGGCATTGAAAGTTAGTTTAAGAGTAGAAAGCAAAGATTGCAACGCAGAAATCATCACCCACGTGTACAGGAACTTACAAAAACGAAAAAAACAAACGCCTACAAAACCGCATCATTGTTCGAGACTGTCAAAAACAAAACATTTTTCAGATATACGCATTTCAGAACCAAAAACCTAAATTAATGAAAAGAATTAAAATCATATATACCTTTTTTGTTTAATTATTGCAAAATCGATTTTAGCTCAATTCATTTTATTAGCAAACTTCTTAAATATTTAAGAAACTTTTCTAGTGAACAAAAAAAAAATCAAAACAAAAATTTTCTAGTAAAAGAAATTCGGAATATAAATTGCTTTTATGTTAGAATTATTCATTATTAATAGAAAGATATTTCAAGATCAGGTGATTTATAAAGTGAAATTTTCTGAATAACAGAATAATTAAAAGTACACGAACTTCAATATTTGATTTGATATTTATTGCGACAACCCAACAGCTAATATTCTTTTGCTTTCTTTTGGAAGGTTTCTTTTAAAATTCAGAGCAATTTTAAATTTAGCCTCTTATTACGCAAATTTAAACTACATGAATTGTAAAGATGATGCGAATATAATTACTATATAATAATATAATTACAAAGTTTAAATTACTTCCATTTATTCTTTAAAACGTGAAAAAAGTGGAATGGAATTTCTAAAAGGTTAAAAGAAGTTCGTATTTTGTTAAAACTTTTGAAATTATTCTATTTTTAATCTTAGAGACTAGAAATTTATAGTTATAAAAAACTGAACGATTCTTAAGAAATGTTTTAATAAAAAACTATAAACTACGAATGTTTGAAATCAATTTTTATAAAATTCCTCTTTATAAGTTGATAAAAAAAGTTGTTGGAAAATTGTCAAAAGCTTAATTGCAAAAAGAATTTTTTAACAATATCAATCGAAAAAATACTAATTTTTTGCTTTTTAAAATTTTTTTACTCAGGGTGATCGCAAAATTCCATTTTCTGAATTCTCTAACCAATTTTTCATTCTTCCCTTTAAAACTTTTACTTTTTTTATAGTAACAAATCTGTTGTTTGGAATAAAATAATCATGCAAATTATGCAAATTTACCATTTTAAATGGATTTTTGATATTTATTAATTCAAATTTCCTCCAACTGTGACTCCCAGACGTTTATAAGTTTCCTTGAATTTTCAATAACTTCCCCTGACTTTTGGTCTCCTTGCTACTCAATAAATAAAATTCCATACAACTAAAATAGTATCCAAGAAATATTTGTTAGAATTGATTTATTCTATCGTACCTTTTTGGAACAACTTATAAAAATTATCATAAAATTATTAAATGAAGAGGAAGAACAATTGAAGAACCTAAAAGGAGATTTTAATTACACAAATTCAGCGTTCAAATTTTGTTTAAAAAATTAAATAATCATGAAGAAAAAAAAAATAACACTACGAATTTGATAGGAAAATGAAGATCATGAATTAAAGACTCAGAAAAGTGATTAGAATTTAAAAACTTCAAGTTTCAAGTCTTTCAAATCTTAAAAACAACTTCCAGGCGCCTTGTAACTTTTTTGTAGTCTAGACACCTGCCAAGACGCTGGGGACGTCTCGGCGCCGCAGTTTGTTCTTCCGCTCGAAAAAAAAAAAACATGATCCAGCACGCGCAAAAACTACCGATCCCCCCATGAAGATCGCATTTTTTATCTCCTTCAGCAACACCGCAAAGATCAGCTTTCCATGTACCTTGCTCTAAAATCACCTTGCAATCTTTTGCAGGTGCATAAAATTTCATCCATAGTGAAAGCTTTACGAAAATTGCGTCGCTTTTGATCGCATTCTCGAATTTCGAGGCGAATCACGTACCGATTTGTATTCCGATCGCGTGCCGAATAATTGTAGCGCGACTCGTCCCTGGAGCGAGCTCAAGAACCACCAGAAACAAACGTTGCCGAGAGGACAGAACAGGACGAGAATTAAGCGAGAAAAAAAAACAACAATCTCGGTCGCGGCACACGCCAAGGGAACACAAGTGCACTTACCCTTTTTTCGTCCAGTGATCAGCGTCCTGTTAACAGATCAGAGTATTTTCACGTGTTGCCGGATCTATTTACCCCGGAAAACCGGAGAAAACACCTGGCGTCTGATGCACCTCGTTCCGGCAAATTACTCCATTTTCATCCCCGCTTTGATTCAATCGTCTCAACTACAAAACTCACACAACCACTACACTTGGCGTCCACCAGAACACTGCAGAACAACACTGGAATGCAGACCGACGGGTTTTGAACTACCACAAGGAAGTGGAGCATCGAGATGAGTTCCGGAAATAACCGAAAAGTTCCGAAGTCCCGAATATCAATCACTAATTGGTCGCTACGATTCCCCGCGAAAATTTGAACTCATCGCGCGCCTTAGTTTGAAAAATTAAAACAAATGGTTTCGCATTTTTGGTTTTGAATGTTTTGAAGAAAAAGAAAGAAGGAATTTTTTAAACATCTTTTTAAATAGTTAAACCTGTCCAGTGACCTGAAGATTCTTCAGTTTGAATCAGAGAAGCAATCGTTTTGTTTTCAAAAAAAAAATTCTTTTTCCGTTTTTAGAAAAATCAAATGATTCAATAAATATTGACTACTTTCACTTCGCACTACTAAATATTTTTAAAAAATCGAAAGTAATTTTTTTGTGTCCTTAGTCCTTTTGTCCATTTGAAAATTCCGCTAAGCTGCGCGAGTTTAACTGACGCAACTTTTTAGGTTATTTTCACCTGTCTGCTGCCCCTGCTTCCTTTTCTGTCCAAATTACACTTTCTCACAAAGAACGCTTCCTCTTGACAGTAATGTTTTAACCAACTCTTAGATATATTTAAGAAAACTGAGCTTTTTTCAATTAAAAACCTTAATAAATAGAAAAATAGCTTTGGACATAATGAAAATCGAACCTAACCTTCCTTGAGATCGCCCTCGTGTTCTTGGCTTGCAAATGTAAACGTGAAGAGTGTGATTAGGTTTTTGTTGGATTTTCCATTGTTTAAAGGAAGAGTGTCGATTTATTGTTGTGATATTTAAATGAGAGACATTTTTTGGTACTTGTAAAAAAATGTTAGACTCAAACAATGTGGTTGAAGGCGTAGGGGCTCCACCGAAAACTGCTAAACAGTTGCAAAAGGAAAAAGAAAAACAGGCCAAGCTTGAAAAATTCAAGCAAAAGCAGGAAAAGAAACTTTCAACGAATGTGAAAGACGTGAAAGAGAAGGCCGAGGTTTGTTTACAATTATTTTACTTGTGTGAAATATTATTGTAGATTGTCTTGAACGTAATTGTTCTCCCGGTTTCCATATGGCATTTTTATAACCCACATGGTTTTTTAATACACTTTCTAATTTGCATAATTGCATTGTCTGCCTGTTTAAAGAAATTTAATTAGTTAAGAATTCAACACTAGCTGAAAGAATAAGAAACAGGTTGGCAATGTAATTTTTGCAGGCTCCTTTTTCTTTTGGAGCATTGCTTTTTATAAGATCAAGATTAACAGAAAGAAAGTCTTAGTATTTCTTCATCTAACAAGATTAGAAGGTCAGGTAAAATTATAGTGTGATACCACCTGTCAATCAAAGTCGATGATTCAAAGGTTTAATTAACTCAGTTTTTAATTTAACCAAGAGCCGTTTCGTGTTATATTCTATTATTAAATTCTGCCTTTTGTAAATTCAGATTCTGTAAATTTAATATTGGAAAGTTTTTTTTATTTCAGATTTAAATCCTCTTGCGCTTGACAACTTTAACTATCTAATAATTCATTGACTTTACAGAAACCAGAGAAGAAGAAGAAAGAGTCCAAAGAGACTGCTAAATATACGATAGACACTCCAGTTGGCGCGAAGAAAGATGTTAAGTGTCCAATGCCAGATGCTTACAGTCCACAGTACGTTGAAGCTGCTTGGTATTCCTGGTGGGAGAAAGAAGGCTTTTTCAAACCAGAATATGGAGTAAGTATCTTAACTTCTCTCTTCACTCGGTTATTAACAAAAAATAGAGTTCTAATTCTATAACACTAATCTTCAAGCCCATGGAAACTGTAAAAAGAAAACTATAAAAGAATCTCAGAATATAAATTAAAAATTGTCCGAGAGTTCTTGATTGTTCCTCTATTTTCACAGTAAATCAACTTACGAAATTGTTTTAATTTCAGCGAAAAAGTATATTGGAGGAAAATCCGAATGGAAAATTCGTGATGGTAATTCCACCTCCAAATGTCACTGGTTTTCTGCATCTAGGACATGCCTTGACGAACGCAGTTGAAGATGCGATTACAAGATGGTTAGTGTTCTCATGGTGGCCGCTGGACCGAGAAAGCGGGAATTTTATGAGACCGGGAAAAACCGGAAAATGACAGTGAATTTATTTTTTGACCGGGAATTTTACAAATTTTTAGAA
>JBAGKK010009821.1:0-12127 GCA_037177015.1 Euceroptres primus
TATCAAGTACCTTGAAGGGCAAGAATAGTCAAGGATTTAATAAGGCCTCGTCGTTATTTTCCTTGTTCCTCGACATTCCTCGCTCGACGGCATCACAAGAACTATTCCGTAATAGAGAAAAACATAGTGCAATACTTCATTGTTAGGTTGTACATTAGGGTGGTCCAAAAATGCATTGGAATATTTTTTTAGAATTTTCATGCTCTCACGCCTCAAATTTGTTCGAATCTACAAAAAAATAAATGAGTCTTTTGTTGAAAAAAATGATATTTAGAGGTACCACAAGCCCCATAAAGTTTAACACGTATTTCCCAAAAGAAAAAAAGACGTTTTTGTAAAGTTTATTCAGAATCGTCAATATTAGGTGAATAGAGTTGAAACTAAACATTTCCCTTCACAATTAGCCATAGAATACGAACCAAAAATTACTTTTTAAATATCACCTCCATAAGTCTGTTTTATAAGGTCTCAAATAAACCCCATAAATGAAAAATTGGGTTTTACGAGTTTTTGGCGCTAATTATGATTTTTTGCATTTTTTTAGGACAAATTGTTTCTAATACATAAAACATTACTTTTTCTAATAAATAGATGTTTACATAAATTGTTTGAACATTTTATGATTGTTTATAGCAATTTTCTCTTAGAATAGAGTTAGAAAGTCGCGGTTTTTTTTTAGAATTTTTCAACATTTTTTTAACTTTTCAGTTAAAGCAAGGCAATAATCAATTAAAGTTAAAATAAATAATTGTTTAAACAAATTATTATTATTTATAACAATATTCTCTTAGATTCTTAGAATAATACTAGAAAGTTGCAGTTTTTTCTAAAATTTTCCACTTTTTGTCCACTTTTCAATTAGAGTGATGTAATAATTATTTCAAGTCAACAAACATAATTGTTGAAACAATTTATTATTATTTTTAATAATATTCTCTTTGAATAATGCTAGAAAGTTGCGGTTTTTTTCTAAAATATTCAACTCTTTGTCCACTATTCGCTTAGAGTGAATTAATACTCAATGCAATTTAAAAAACATAATTGTTTAAACAAATTGTCATTATTTATAAATATCTTCCCCTATATCAACGCTAGAAAGTTGCGGTTTTTTCTGAAATATTCAACTTTTGGTCAACTTTTCATTTAGTGAGGTAATATTTAAGGCAAGTTAATTATTACAACCATATAATTAATTTATTATAACAATGGTATATTCAATTCATTATATGATTGATATCGTTTTAATCTCCATATATGTACTCTCTAAATCTGAATTATTGAAAAGTCGGTCACTAATTTACTTTAGTGACAATTTCTACTAATTATTAGTTTTTTTACTATTTTTTTTAGTAGTTTTAAACATTTCACTAAAGCTTTAGTCAAAAACTACTAATAATTAACATAAATTTTCACTAAAGTGAATTAGTGACCGACTTTTCACTAATTCAGATTTAGAGAGTATATTATTATCGATGACAACATGTTTTCTCCAGGGAAGAAGGGGGGGGGGAGGCTGATATTAAAATATGTGCAATTCCCAATTTTTCTTATACGCTTTGCAATAAACTTTGCGTTGTAATTCAAAAAAAAATTTTATAAGTCATTTATAGACCCACTCCTCCCACCTACTCCTAATTATTCCATCTTTTGTTTTTATCTCTACTTAAGTTAGCCTTTTTGTTTAAACTAATATTTTTAAAACATTAGCGAAATAGTCGAAAGACTTCCCTTGGAAAAAAATTAAATACTATTTAAAGAATGATTCTTGTTGGTGTTCATTTATTATTTGTTCATAACAAAAAAGTCAAATCAGAACTGAAGATTTCAGAAAAAAGCCCAACTTTCTAGCATTACTCTGAGAGAAGATAGTTATAAACAATAATGAATTGTTTAAATAATTATTTTTGTTAACTTGCATTAATTATT
This sequence comes from Euceroptres primus, assembly GCA_037177015.1. Lineage (NCBI taxonomy): Eukaryota > Metazoa > Arthropoda > Insecta > Hymenoptera > Figitidae > Euceroptres > Euceroptres primus. The sequence continues at coordinate 1,927 of JBAGKK010009821.1, forward strand.
ACCTCACTAATTGAAAAGTGGACAAAAAGTTAAAAATTTCAGAAAAAACCGCAAGTATCTAGCATAACTATAGGAGAAAATAGTTTAAAAAAATAATAATCGGTTTAAACAATTATGTTTATTAAATTGCATTAATTATTAATTAACTCTAAGCAAAAAGTGGACAAAAAGTTAAATATTTCTGAAAAAACCGCAACTTTCTAGCCTTATGCAAAGAAGATATTATTCAAAATCATAATAAATTGTTCAAACAATTATGTTTGTTAACTTGAAATAATTATTACCTCAATCTAATTGGACAATCAATCTAAGTGGACAGAAGATGGAAAGTTTTAGAAAATAACTGCAACTTTCTAGCATTATTCTATGGGAATATTGTTCTAAATAATAATAAAATGTTTAAACAATTATTTCTGTTAACTTTAATTGATTATTGCCCCGCGTTAATTGAAAAGTGGACAAAAGGTGGAAAATTTTAGAAAAAAACGAAACTTTCTAGCATTATTCTAAGAGAATATCGTTATAATTAATAATAAATTGCTTAAACAATCTTTTGTTAACTTACATTGATTATTACCTCACTAAGTGAAAAGTGGACAAAAAGTTAAATATTTCAGAAAAAAACGCAACTATCTAGCATTAATATAGAAGATAGTTTTAGTTATAGACAATAATAATTTGTTTAAACAATTATGTTTGCTTAATTGCATTAATTTGCACCTTACTTAAAGTGAAAAGTGGACAAAAAGTTGAAAATTTCAGAAAAAACTGCAGTTTTCTAGCATTATTCAAAAAGAATATCATCAAAAATAATCATTATTTATTTTAAAAATTATGCTTGTTAACTTGAATTAATAATTACCTCACTCTAATTGAAAAATGGACGAAAAGTGGAAAATTTTAGAAAAAGCCGCAACATTTCAGCATTATTCTTTGAGAATATTGTTATAAATAATAATAAATGGTTTCAAGAATTATTTCTGTTAACTTTAATTGATTGTTGCCTCGTTATAACTGAAAAGTTGAAAACAAGTTGAAAATTTCGGAATAAACCGTGACCTTTTAACTCTATTCTAAGAGAAAATTGCTATAACTAATAATAAATTGTTTTAAAAATTTATATAAACACCTAATTATCATAGAAGGTAATATTTTATGCATTAGAAACAATTTGTACTAAAAAAAAATCGCAAAAAAATAATAATTAGCGCCAAAAACTCGCGTAACACAATTTTTCGCTTATAGGGTTTTTTTGGGACCCTATAAAACAGACTTACGGGGGTGATATGTAAAAAGTAATTTTTGATTCGTATTATATGGACAATTGTGAAGAGATGTTCAGTTTCAACTCGATTCACCTAACATTGACAATTCTGAATAAAATTTATAAAAACTTTTTTTTTTCTTATGGGAAATACGTGTTAAACTTCATGGGGCTTGCGGAATCTCTTAGTACCATTTTTAAAAAAAAAAAAACGCATTTAGTTTTTTGTGGATTCGAACAAATTTGGGAGTGAGAGCATGAAAATTCGAAAAAAAATTTGGCCCACCCTATTGTACATCAATGTCATGAGTTTTATTGTTGTATACAGAATTGTCTTCTATAAACAATGAAGAATAGTTTTTCAGTACAATGTTACAGTGATGGTCATCATTGTGGATGATAATTTTAAATAACATTACACAAGTAGTAAACAATATCATTATAGTACACATCAGTGTACATCATTGCTTAATGAACGCATTACGTATGAACGTATATTTCAGTGAAGAAAATAATTATGATGGTTTATAATAATGTTGTTCTTTGGTTGCAATGTTGCTCTTCATTGTCCGTAACTTTGTTGTCCTTCTTTGTAATGTTGATGCTAATTTTATACAGCATTACAACATATAGTAAGCAACGTTAGATTAAATAAAAAAATTAATTTTGTATGGTACACATCACTAACATCAATATCTAATGAAGGAATGAAGTGCATTTCAATGAAGAAAGTAATTATAATGCTCCATATGATGCTGCTTCGTATTCCTTAATTGTAATGATGTTCCTCGTTGCATGTAGCATTGTTATGATCTATACAAGGAAATGAGGCACTGCATATTGAAAAAATAGATTTTAATTTTGTTTTTCATTGAAATATACTTCATTATAATGTTGTATAAGTATATTGGACACTACATTGAGGGAAAAAATTACAATGTAAAAGAACCTAAAAATGAACAACAACTTCACAATAAAGAAAAACATTATAGCATTATAATTCGAGAAGAAATATGTAAAGAAGGGTAAAGAAAACCATAAATAATGGTATCGTGATGATGTTCTTCAGTACAATGTTCAATACAATATTGCCATTGCAATGTAGTTGCTAATTTTGTATACCGTTAAAACATACAATAAACAATCAAATTAAATATAAAAATTGGTTCTTCATTGTGTTCATCAATATACATCACTGTTTAATTAAAGAATGAAGTAAATTTCAGTGAAGAAAGTAATTATGATGATTATTAATGAAAGAAAATATTACAGTGAAAGAAAACTTAAAAATAAAGAACAACTTTACAGTAAAGAAAAGCATCATAGTGCTATCTTTCATTGTAATATTGTGCAATGTACAATTGTACATCTATGTCTCATGATTTTTATTTTTGTGTACAGAATTATTATAATAAATTATGATCTATTTATTTATATATTTTTTATCGTAATAAATTATTGAACATTTATGGTTGCTAATCACTTCTTTAATTCGGGAAGGAATATGTCAAGAAGTATAAAGAAAACAATTAACAGGATCGTGGTGATGTTCTCCAGTATAATGTTGCAGTATTGTGATGCTGGCCTTCATTCTAAAATTGATGCTAATTTTCGAAAACCATTACAACATACAATATGAAACAAATTTAAACTAAATTTCTTCTGTACAGTATATACATCAATATTTAATGAACGAATGAAGTACAGTTTAATAAACTATGATATTTCATCATAATAATGTTCTTTGATTAGTTTTATTGCAATGTTCATCATGTCGAACGAGGTTTTCATTAAGATCACCACGATCAGTGTTTTATATTACAAAAAGAATTTATCTTAGATAAATGTACTTTATGAGCTGAATTTATTTTAATTTATTTTGCGGAAGAATTTATTTTATGGAGAGTGTTGGGAAATAGCGGAGGATGGAGAACAGTTTGAATTATTTACTATTGAATAAAAAAAGAGTTAGAATCATTGATGTGGTAAAATGCAAAACCAGGTTAAGATTCACCTACGATCGGCGCCTGATCAGCACGGTCGGATGATTAGAGATCGTTAAACGAGGCCTGCGTGGTCGTCATTCATGGTTCGCCTGCATTACCGCAGCAAATTACATAACCTATCTATTATGCAACGATCAATCATTATTCCGCCGACGTACAATGGCGAATTCTGTTAGAGCGGCTCTTCAGGATGCGAACATTTCCGACGGTTCATGGTTTCTGCTGAACTCGATTTTTGATGAAATTGAAAACAATGATGTTGTTCTATTGCATTTTAATTTACTACTGTTCTTCATTTGTCAAGAGCAAAAGATATTAACAGAAGAACAGTGTTGATTGTTGAAAAATCAATATTGATCTAATGAAAAGGGTATCTTTGATTTGTCTGTTTCATTGTTAGAAGGTTCTGCTTCAACTGCATCAATGCATTCCTTCAATTGTGCTTCCTTTCACAATTGTAATTACAACTTTCGTTATAATGATAAGTAGAAGATGTAGAAGATGTAGTTGGATAGATTATTAAAAACTGATGAACATTTCTAACAAATGAATATTGGCAGCAGAATATCCAACAACCAACAACAGTTTCAACATTGATGGTAGTGGTGGCAGTGATGGTTTAGTAGTAGTTCCAGTAGTGGAAGTAGTCCTTTATTGTCTAACAAGTCAAATATTCGCTAGTTCATCAGCAGAATATTCAACAAACAACAACAGTTTCAACATAGATGATAGTGGTAGTAGTGATGGTTTAGTAGTAGTTCCAGTAGTGGAAGTAGTAATGATCCTTTATTGTCAATACCAAAATTACAACTTCTTGCAATTTCTCAACTAGTACTATTAATATTGTCATCTACCATTAGCAACAATTTGTTAATCTCTCAGAAAGAACTTTAAATAATATCCTCTAATTTAACAAATCCTCGAATTTAACAATATCCTCTTAGTACCCCATTTCTCCTTCACATGTGACCTCTTCAAAAAGACTGGATGCGAATTCTCGAACCTGAAACCGAGTACGACAGCTTCCTATTAATTCACTGGTTAATCTTTATCGCAAATCTTGCGGTGGACGTGGTACATTGGCAGGTATGGTCGAGACCTTGTAGTCATATTTTAAAGCCACTGGGTCCTCGGATCTGCTCCCAGTCGAAACAGGAGAGCAACAGGTGGCTATCTTATACGTCTGCGTCAACTAAAACTATAATTCCATGCCTCGTCGATGTCTCCAGTTACCGTCCTATCGATCCCTTCCTCACAAGAAACGGTGAAATGCAACCATTGCCATTCCTTACCCAACTGACAAATTGAATCCTTCCTTTATATCTTTCACATTTTTATGCAAATGATTGGAATGCAACCTCTGATTCCATCTCGAAATGGGATACTGGTCTATGAATAACCTATTTTAATTTAAAAAGTCTATCTGTCTGTTTCTTTGGTTTACCTTCGTTTAACTTTCGCAAACATTTTCCGATCTCTTGACCTTTTAGATTTATGTTTTAGTGATCAATACCTAATCTTATCGGGTTGGATTTTGATTGACAATCTTCTACAACCAACCAATTGGATGTTGGGATTAGTTTCACATTTGGGTCAAAAAGTATTTGAGGTGTAACTGTTGAAGGAGTTTTCCAACTGAGTTAGCATTTTGGGAACATGTTCTGTCGTTTGGAAGGAAGTTCCCTTTTGGATTATAATCTTTTCCAACTAACCGTTAAGATCCTAGGGTTAATTATGCATTTTGGCCAAAAACTGTTTTTGGTATATCAGTTGAAAGAGTTCTCGAATTGTGTTAGCACTTTTTGTGCTTGTTCTGTTGTTTCCAAGGAAATTTCCTTCTGGATTATAATCTTTTCCAACTAACCAATAAGATTCGAGGGTCAGTTTTCCATTTGGGCCAAAAACTGTTGTTGACCTAACTTTTGAAGAAATTCTCCGATTGGGTTGGTTTTTTAGAAACACGCTTTATGGGTGGAAAATACACCTCGCACTAACAGAGATTACTCTCTATTAATACGAAGTTTATTTTACATATCCTTATACAATCAACCTACAAAATGTTAGGGCAACTTTCAGATTTGGGGCAAAAACATTTTGTAACATCTCTTTCGAAAGGATAATCTTATTCTTAAAATTCTTACTACAATTTTATGCAGGTAAATCAATAATAACTAAATATAAGATAGCTTTATCCCCATTTCTTTTCTTTAGGAACATTTTAACATTATCTAAATTGAGGTACGTTTCGTTTCGCAGTATGTCGCCCACAATTGCATTTCCCTCCGCTTCATTAAACTAAAATCACTTCACCGCCAGTAAAGAAAAGCCCAAGGACACCTGTAAATTTTTTTCGTCTCGGAACGACCGCACTTTCGGAAACTGCAACTATAAAAATGCCTTTTACCAAGGTAATAGAATTAGATCGGTGCACCCGGCAGCGATTGGTTTGCAGCTGAGGCGAACAGGTCATGCGAAAAGAAAGACAAGGACATTCATTTTCCAAGTCAACGACACCTTCAAAGCCGCAGTGAGCCAGGTTACCTTGTGAAATAAAGTGTGAAGGCGAGCATTTTGAAATTGAACTCGATTCTTAGTAATTTTTTGTTAAAATAAACATTAAGCAATAACTTAAATTACAATCAACCTCTTCAAATTCATAACAAGTGAAAATTGGATTCTAATAATAAAAGGAACTTTCTCATCGTATTTTGCAGTGTAATCGTACATTACATAGACTTTCGATTTTTGCCTCGAATTCAGCTTTAATTGGCCGAGACAGTTATCGTTTTCGATCTCATCGGCCTTATTAACGATTTCAATTAAAACTTATACGGCAGCCTGATCATTATTGAATCTTTATTTGCCTTCATTTGCTTAATTGTCTTCTGTTTGATGAAGCGATAACTCGCTTTCACGTAAGTAATAAAAAGCAGCGGCCTACTTCCGTCAAAACCTGAACGACTTCCGCATGTTTAAGGCCCAGTTTAATTAAATTGGATTAGAATTAAAATTGTAGTTTCACATGTCCTATACTCACTTCTTTTCCTTCACACAAGGGCCATATCCAGAAGCGTCCAAGATTGAGCCAGAAATGGGCCAGACTAAAATGACAGAGATAAACTTAAAAATAAATATTTTGCAGACCACAAATGTGTCATTTGTGGTGCTATTATTACTGTTTCGCTTTCGAGAAAGTCTACTCTCAATTTTATCGGAATTTACTCGTAACCCAAGGCGGTAGCTGAATGCTGAATTTCCATTGGTGGTCCTGCGACGCGCTCGAGTGATTCCGAACGGCCTTGCGGCTAGTTCCGGCGGTTGCAAGACATACGCCACATTTATGCAGACCCTGATCAAATCCCCTTTGAGTCTATTCGATACATTGGACTAGTACTCATATTTTCACCTATGACGTTATTATCGCGACCGGCTTAAATAATAACAAGGCGACCGCAGGGTAAGTTTTCTTAAACGCCCACCTCTCTTGTTTAGGGAGCCATTCCTAGCCGCTTAACGACAAATATTTATTCATATAATATATTACGTATTTTTATTAATAAGTACATTATTCTTTAAACATTAATAACTACATTATATAAGCCTATAGTATAAAAAGTTATAGCCTATGCCGCCGTTGCCGTTTAAAGATTTCCGAATAAAGTTATGTGTATATTCATATGAGCTCATATAAACTCCAATATCAGCTCATGTGACCTCTAATATGAGCTCATAAAAGCTCTAATATATGCTCGTGTGAGCTTATATAAGCTCTAATATAAGCTTATATGAGCCCTAATACTTCCTCTAATATAAGCTCTTATGAGCTATAATATAAGCGCATAGAGCTCTAATATAAGCTCGTATGAGTTTATATGAGTTTAAATATATTCTCATATGAGCTTAAATATAAGCTCAAATGGGGTCTAATATTTGCTCATATGAGCTATAATATAAACTCATATGAGCTTTAATATAAACTCATATGAACTTTAATATAAGCTCAAATGAGCTCTAATTTAAGCTTGTATGAGATCTAATATGAACTTATATGACCTCTAGTATAAGCACATACGAGCTCTAATATGAACTCATACTAGCTCTAATATAAGCTCATATGAACTGTAATGTAAGCAAATATTAGCTCTAATTTAAGGTCTAATGTAATCTCATATGAGCTCTAATATAAGCTCATAAGAATTATAATATATGCTCATGCTAGCTCTAATATAAGCTCATATAAGCTCTAATTTAGGCTCATATGAGCTCTAATATAAGCTCCAATGTAAGCTCATGTCAGATCTAATATGAGCGCTCATGAACTCTAATATGAGCTCATATGAGATCTAATATAAGCTCACATGAGCTCTAATCTAAGCTCAAATGAGCTCTAATATAAGCTCATATGAGGTAATATGAACTAATATGAGCTAATTTATAAGCTTATATGAGCTAATATGAACTAATATGAGCTAATTTATAAGCTCATATGAGCTAATTTATAAGCTCATATGAGCTATAAGATAAGCTCATATGAGCTATAAGATAAGCTCATATGAGCTATAAGATAAGCTCATATGAGCTATAAGATAAGTTCATATGAGCTCTTATATAAGCTAATATGAGCTCTTATATATGCTCATTTGAGCTATAATATAAGCTCATATACAATCTGATGAACTCATACGAGCACTAATATGAGCTCAAATAAGATCTAATATGAACTAATATGCACTCTAATATAAGCTCATAGGAGATCTAATATGAACTCATATGAACTCTAATAGAAGCTCATATTAGATCTAATATGAACTCATATGAGTTAATTTATAAGCTTTCATGAGCTCATATTAGAGCTCGTATGAGCTTATATTATACGCTTTCATGAGCTATAATATAAGCTCATATTAGCTCTGATGTAAACCCGAATGAGCTCAAATATAAGCTTTCAAATAGACTAGGGGACAATTTCGAGAAACTACTTTTCCATTAAAAATTTGGTTAAAAGGGTTAAAATAAATATATTTTTTAGAATTTTTTATTGAAAAAGTTTTTCAAAAATTTTATCTGTCCCATTCGAAAGCTCATAAAAATTTCTAAAAAAAAACACCTATTTTAAAATTGTCCTAGGCGGCGATTGCTGTATGGACGTTATGGAAAACTCCATGGAACGGATTTTTTGGGTATGGAATTCAATAGGCTGGAATTCAAATGAGAAAGCGAGTTTGTAAAGATTTTTTTTTCCAGAAAAGTGAAAAAGATCGTCAAAATCCAACTTCAATTAGGCAATTAGGGCAAAGGGACCGAAGCTGGATCAAAGGTTCAAATATGGATCAGTGTTGATTTTGGCTGTGAATTAATGCAATGATTTTTTTAAATATATAAAATGGTTAGTGAAACTAATAGGAAACCATTCCCAATTAAAATATCAAAAATGGTTGCATTAATCATGCACAAAAGAACACTGATCCACATTTGGACCCCTGCACAGTGTGTCCAAAAGCACTTGTTGCGGACAAAAGTCTGTCTAGAAGCCAATTTGCAATAGATTTTGATTTTAATGTTTTTTTTTTAAATGACCGTAAGGGATCGTTCACATATTACGTGACGCGGTTTTCTTTTATTTATGTAGTTGTGTCCTTCTCAATTTTACGACAATTTTATTCTTATCTTTATTTAAAAAAAAGAAAATCGCGTTACGTAATATGTGAAAGATCCTTAAGGCTTCCAGGTATAACGAGTCGGTGCAAAAAATTCACTTTGACCAAACAAAAATTTTATATTTAACAAGAAAATAAACAATATTTTTTCCCTAACTTTTCAGATGTACCTTTTTTTAAGATCTTCAAATTAACTAAAGAAGAGCTTAAATCAGTGTAATAATTATCTAGAAATAATTTCCAATAGATTAGAGTAAGAAAAAAAAATTTATAATGTTTTTAACAAATTAATTAACAAAAGCCATTTTCTCGTGGTTCGCAATGATTAGTTGCCTGTAATTCATAGTTTTTATATAAAATATGAGATAAGTTAACGCCTAATTGCGATTAGGAAAGAATAGCTGCTGTTTGACAATTATTTAAACAATTTTATAAACAAATACATAGTTTTTGTATGTCACAATGAATAGGTTCAATTTTTTTGCAGAGTGAACCAAAAATGTCCTTCCAAAGACTCCTTGCTGTCATTTTTTTCAAATTAACAATTAATGCCAATTTTTTAAACAATATTTATGAACAAATTCACATTTGCAACATTATTCCACAAATAGGCCCAATTTTTCTGCGAAATCAACTAAAAATGTATTACCAGTGACTCCTAGCTGTAATTTTTTCAAATTGATAAAAAATATTAATTACTTAAACAATTTTTATAAATAAATGAACATTTTTACCATTTTTTCAAGAATAGGCTCCATTTTCTTAGCGAAATCAACTAAAAATGTATTGCCAATGACTCTTTGCTGTGATACTTTGCCAATGGACAAGAACAGTTTTTATTTATATTTAAACAATTTATATATATTTAATATATATTTATATTTATTATATATTATATATATATTATATTATATTATATTTATATATATTTAAACAATTTTTATAAACAACTGTACATTTTGGCCACTTTTTCATGAATAGGCTTATTTCTTTGTGGAATAAACTAGAAATGTCTTACCAATGTCTCCTTCTTGTAATATTTGTCCAACTAACAAGAACTGTTGATTACTGAAATAATATTTATAGATAAATAATTCCCAGTTTGACCATTTTTCCATAATAAATATTAATTTCTTTTGCGGAATGAACTAAAAAACCAAGGTCATTATATATGAGTTGACTTAGGTTTTTAAGTTCATTCCGCAACAAAAATTAATATTTATCATGGAAAAATGGTCAAACTGTGAATTTGTTTATAAATATTGTTTAAATAA
>JBAGKK010009842.1:0-12127 GCA_037177015.1 Euceroptres primus
GCGCACCCTAGGCGCGCTTAAACTTGCGAGCAAAGCGAGCCGCGTGCGTAGCGCGCGATGAGAATGTGCCCGCGCCCCCGAATGGGGCCGGGCAGATTTTTTTTATATGAATGCTCATTTTGAAGATTTTGTTTAGTGCCTTGAAATAAGCGAAAACTCGAACATCCAAAAAAATAAACAAAAAAAGTTATTTTGAAAAATGTGCGTAAAACCGTAACGTAATCAACAAAAGAATTGCCCATATATGGGCAATTATAGTTAAGTTATAGTTTTAGTTAATTATAGTTAAGTCATTAATACAGGATGTATATAGTTGTATATAGAGTAAATAAAGTAAAGGATGCTTATATGGCTGACGACCTCCATGTGGTGCATCCTGGGTAATCATGAAATTAGTTTGGTGAATGTCAGCAGTAAACGAAGAGAAGTATTTTTCTATCTACGTATAATCGATTAACACTGTGACTGGGGAATTCACGATAAAATGTGTTTTTAATTTAAAACTGTTGTTGCATCTGGTTTTTATTACACCATTGCGTATAGCTTATTGCGTCATAAGCTAAAAATTAAGTTGGCCCCTTATTGTCATGGAATTGCATACATGTGAGGGGCCAACAAGTAGGTTTTATTTTTTAAACTATGAAGTAATGCTTTGATCATTTCCGAAAAAATATATTTTGAAGCCTCGAATGTGAGCATGATATAGGGAAAAATTGGTTGGTGTTCTAGAAGTACTTCTTTTAAAAAAAATTATTTAAGAATTATTATTTTTTTATTTATCCCCTTATTATCAACAGAATTGGTTCTTGAATTTTTTTCGGAACCCCCTCGGAACATATATTTTAACCATCACGATCGGTAAAGCCATTTTCGAGCAAAAAGATTTTTTGATTTTTTAAAATTTGTTTATATTTTTTGTAAAAAAATTTCTTTTTATTTGATACTTGGAGTAAATTTATCTTATAAGGGTAGCCACTTGCCCCCACAATATGGATCACATCCGAGCGGGGGCACCTAGACTATGCTTATCCTGCTACGGCCTTTCATCAAAATCCAATTATCGGTTCCAGAAATATCGATAATGCAAAAAAATCCTAACAAAAAATTCAATATGGCGTAACTCCTATAATTTAAAAAATTTTTAAAAATCCTTTGGGCTTGAAATGTCTCTTACATGGCACTATAATTTTACCAAGTTTCATTCAAATCGTAAGACCACTTGCAGATCCTGATATTTCTGACATGGACTTACCGGGGTATCCTGCTTGTGTTGTCTACTGATAAATATGAAAAAACTTCGGAAGGTCGCAAAGACAAAAATGTGTCAGAGGAAAATTTTGTGGAATGTTTAAAAATTGAAAATTGTAGTCTCCATTATTCAGTATTAAAAGAATTACAGGGAGTATAATAAAAACCGAAAACCTAAAAAATGTTACAGAAGTACTTTGCTTCTTGACTTTCGCTCAAAATTTGGACACGTTGTTTTATTTATTTTTGGCTAACGGAGCAATAGAAAATTAAAGTAGATAGATTTTAACGATAATAAAAAACTAGCTTAAAGCAAAACATATCGAAATTTCACTTTCAGAAAACATGGATCCGAAAACATAAGTATGCGAATTTAGGGCCAATGTTCCAAATGAGTTATGTACATTCATCGATGTGAAAAATTAATGAGTGACTTTCTTTCATAAAATTTATGAGGGAGTAAAGGAACAGAACGAAATATTTATGCATTAACTAAAACTAGTCATGGAAAAAGAAGAAGCAGTTTTTGAGCAGAACTGTCTGATACTAAAAGAACTTGGCGAAAGCAATGTATCTGAAGGAAAAAATCTTTCTCAAACTTTACTCGAACCACTTACTGGTTTCCCTCTTCATACCGTATGTGAATTCATTGAGTTGGACGCCGAAGAAAGTAAAGATAAACGTCGAAAGCCTGTAAGTATCTGATTCGAAGCTAATAACACGTTTCAAATTCTTAAGTTCTTTTTAAAATACGTTTTAATTATTTTAAATTACTTGTTACTGAAAATTTGTTTCTAATGCTTGCACCTCTTTTGTTTCAGATCTCGGAGGTTTAAAATTGAGAGAATTTTTAAATTGTACTATGAGGGAAACAATGACGGACGAAATGGTCTTTACATTCTCGTGGCTCAGTGGGGAACACAGTTGACAGTTTGGTGATACCAAAGTCGCGAACGCACAGTGGACCAGAAAATGAAGAAAAGTATCAAAATTCGCACTACACTAGAAAAATGGCGGAATATATTTTTTTGCGAATTGGCAGTTTGGCACATTACTTTCAATAATTCTTTTATCGTTTTTAGGAGCATTTAAGTGTACTATAGCTTATGGAATGCCTAAAAACTAAAAAAATTGAAAAATTATCATTTTCGCATACACAGGACCACAAAAAAGAGGCATATGAGTCTGAAAATTTATACTCGGGGGTTTTTGCGGTCGATGAATACGAATCTTAAGTCCAATAATTAAATTTTTCAAATTCAAGTTGGTGGATTCAAAATGGCGGATCCAAATTTACAAAAAAAAGGCATATGACTCTGAAAATTTGTACTCGGGGGTTTTGGGGTCGACAAGTACGAATCTTAAGTCCAATAATTAAATTTTTTCAATTCAAGATGGCAGATACAAATTTACAAAAAAAGTAGCTCTGAAAACTTTTGCTTGTCGGTTTTTGGAGTCTCAGAGTACGATTCTGAAGTCAGAAAAATGAAATTTTTAAATTCGAGATGGCGGATTAAAATTTACAAAAAAAAAAGAGGTAATTTATACTGGACCGTTTTTGAGGTCGCTAAAAATACGACACGGTATGGCAATTCTGACTTCAGATTCAATTTCAGCAGGCCAAAATACTATAGGAAATACTACACTGGTCTAGAATCCTATCCATTTTTTGTTTTAGATCATTTACTACGAAAAAAATTGTTTTGAGGGATTTCTTTGAGGTTTAGGATGAAAATAGGATTAGATACGGCAATTCTGACTGATCCAGAATCCTTTTGTTCTTTTTAGATCATTTTTACAAAAAAACACGGTTTTGAAGAGTTTTTTGAGGTTAGGATAGTGATACAATTTTATTCGTCTATTCCGACATCAGAATTAGTCTTACCGCACGAAAGTAGGATAGAAAACCTTATTCTGTATCACTGTTCACACTAATTTTTTCTGATAGATCATTTTAAACGAAAAAAAACACTTTGTAAGCAGTTTTTTGAGGTTAAAATAAATAAACGCTTATGTAAAAGATGATCGAAAAAACAGTGGATTCTGGATCAGACTAATATTATTTATAGTTTTTGGCGTGCTGAAACTGATTCTGCAGTCAGAACTGCCGTACCGAATCGTATTTTTATCCTAACCACAAAGAAATTCCTCAAAACAATTCTTTTGTAGTAAATAATCTAAAACAAAAAACAGAGAGGATTCCAGACCAGTGTAGTATTTCCTATAGTATTTTGGCCTGCTGAAATTGAATCTGAAGTCATAATTGCCATACTGAATCGTATTTTTAGCGACCTCAAAAACGGTACAGTATAAATTTTCAAAGCCCTATACCTCCTTTTTTTGTAAATTTTAATTCGCTATATTGAATTTAAAAATTTAATTTTTCTGACTTAAGAATCGTACTCATAGACTCCAAACATATAGCCAAACATTTCATTTTCCTGACTTGAGAATCGTGATCAGAGACTCCAAAAACCCACAAGTAAAAGTTTTCAGAGCTATATGCCTTTTTTTGTAAATTTGAATACGCCATTTTGAATCCGCCATCTTGAATTTGAAAAATTTAATTATTGGACTTAATATTCGTACTCGTCGACCCCAAAAACCCCCGAGTACAAATTTTCAGACTCATATGCCTCTTTTTTATGGCCCTGTGTATGCGAAAATGATAATTTTTCCATTTTTCTAGTTTTTAGGCATTCCATAGCTATAGTACACTTAAATGCTCCTAAAAACGATAAAGGAATTATTGAAGGCAATGTGCCAAACTGCCAATTCGCCAAACTGCCAATTTCTGGCCCACTTTGGAACGTCTTGTATCGTAAGTATTATTTGAATCTAGCATAATCAGTCGCGCACTACGCCTGAGTTTTTTTTTTGTTCTTAAGGGCACCATAATTTTTAATGCAAGTTCAGAATATTGAAACAAAAGTTAAGAAATTCTTAAGAAGCTAATTATAAAATCTGTTCCATTTCTTCATGCTTTTTCACTCCGTAACTAATTCTAGTATTCAGAGTGATCCACAACTCAACATATTCCTTGTATATTAGATAAGGGTGGTGCAAAAAAATTATTATTTAAAGTCTCACCCCCTTTTTTTTATATGATAAAAAATTGTTTACAAGTTTTGGAGATTTAAACAAAAATTAGAGGTGGTGAACGACCCTTAAAATACTCCAAAACGCTAAAAACTCAATAAATTCTATAATTTTCAAAAGAATGGAAAGAAAAAGTATAGTTGTGACAACCATAGATATTGATAAATTAAATCATTTGATCAAAACTCTTCTGAATTCCAAGCTTTTAAAATTAAATATCAAAACGTTTAAAATTTAACAAATTAAACTCAAAATGACAATGTTACAATTTATTACAATTTACAACCATACAAATTTAAAAGTTTTATTTTAAAACCCTTTTAACTTTTCTTCTACTTTAAATAGTGATATACTTAAAATCCTTAAAAATTTAATTATGCTAAGAACGTTGAAAATTAAATAATTCGTCATATAATCAAACGCGCGTTACGCGCGTGTGTAGTTTGCTGTATTCATTTAAAACGATGAGTATTTTAATTTTAAAAACTAATAACGTTTATTATAAAAAATTATTCACATATTTCATAAAAATGTAATATTTTTAAACTATTGATATATTTATAGGTAGATAATATAGATAAATTTATAATTAATAAAATCGATATTTATTTTTATCTTTTTCTTTCTATCTTTTCTTCCTTTTTCGAAAACCGTGGAAGAAGTTTCATCAGTTTAAAAATTTAGTTAAAAAAATGTCACACTTAAGAAAAATTTTAATCATTCAAATGCATATTCATAACTTTGTAAAAAAATTTTCTTCCTGAAATTATTCAAATTCGTGTCGTCTTATTTACTTTGAAAAACAACATATACCTACTTAAAATGAATTCAGTTTACTTAAAATTTTTTGTTTTCTAATTATTTAATTTTGAATAACTGCAATTAAACCATAAAATCTCATTCAAATTCAAACTAAAGAGGTCACTTACTTTGGTAGTTTCTCCCCTTTTTTTCTAAATTTGCATTCTTATTGTTTTCAATTCACAGAAAAAATTTTATTTGCAGTACCGTCTAATTAAAGCATTCTTTTTTTTACTTCTTTTACGTTTTTCTTAATATTTGAGTAATAATATACAATCAAATTTTGCTTGCTTGATAGAGAGCATATTTTGGAACAAGAAAAAAAAATATTATTAATTTTTTTAATTTTACAAATGTTATTTCTTATTGCAAACATTTTTCACACACAATATCACAGTTTTCATATTTCATGTTTAACTTCGGGAAAAAACCAAAGAAAATTGCGTATATTTTTAACAATAAATCACACAAATTCTATGGAAATTTATCATTAAAATTTAAACTACAATTTTCTGTTTCACTTTCAAAAGGAAGACAAAAATTGTTCCCATTTTAGAGGACCGTGGGATAAAGAAGAATTTAAAGTCCATATGAAAAAGGTACGAAACAAAGATCCTGCAAGTACTTAAAAAGAATGCTTCAAAGGATTCTACAGACCCAGATGTTAAAACCTGTGGATGAAAATAAAACGACTTTTACAGGAGAATGATTCAGTGTCTCAGGATGAAGATTTTGAAGAGCCGTTACAGACTGACATGTTGCGGACGATGAATCTTAAAATAAATCATATTACTTTAATTTTTTATGTTTTAGTTTTTGCAAGACTGATAACTTATAGACCTTATTGGCAATTTTTTTCGAAGTAAGAAATATTTTATGAAAAATTTATGTTTCTACGTATACTTTTACCGTACAGAGAATCCTTTGCATTTTGTTTAATACGTACGCTTTAATTAATTTCATTCAGGAATTGCACTTACGTTTTTCTTCCAGAAGTTGTTGCAATTAATAGTGAAATTTCTGCGTCAATTTTATAAAAAATTTATTAATTTTTAGCTTCAATGTAGGGAGAGAACACCATTAAGATTATATTTTAAGGGCAGGTTATAATTCCTTACGTCATACGATTCCTACCTTACCGTCATTTTTTTTGCAACGACTTATTACGCCCACACAAATTGAGATATCGACTTTCTAATTTAGAAAATTATAAGTAAAAGGCACTAAGGAACGTTTGCATACCCCTAAACTTTTGGAATCCCAAAAAATTTTGTTTTGGGAAAAATGTTTAGAACATTTTTTTTGTGATTCCAAAAATTTAGGAGTTCCCTAAAAATTTAAACGTTCCTTAGTGCATTTTACTTAATTTCCCAAATGAGAACATTTTTGTCCATAAATGTTCAAACCTCCAATAAAAGTATCAATCTGTCGATATATAATTTAAAAAGAAAAATAAATAGTATCGAAAACTTTGTACAAAAAAAAAGCAGCATTTAATAATATTTCATTGTACAGTACCTCGCTCTTTTTGAAAACTATGATAACTTAAACGTTTACAATACAAAATATTAGAGATATGATTTCATTCCCCCCCCCCCCGCCGATAAATCGTCGGGTTCAAAAAATATTTTATTCGTATTTTAATAAAATTCTGTTTTTGTGTAATTTTATGTTGTTGTTCATTTCGAAAATTCCTTATTTTTGTAAATTTAAGTATACTTTTAAATATTTTACGCTAGCCGCAGAAGGGATGCACTTTATCGACACGCGTACGACTCGTGTTTCGTTGTACAATTATTATCTCTCAGATTTAAGAAAGCAAATTTTATTTCCTGAAAGTTTCAAAAGTGAAAACAGAAAATTTACAAGGCTGCAATCCTGAAACTTAAGACTATTTACTACATTTATAAAATTTACAACTCAATCGTTTTTAGTCTGTTAATACTGGCAAAACTCATGTTCCAACGATAAATTTTACTGCCTTGTTTGTGTCAAACCACTTAGAATCTCATACGCTGAGCCGATGCATCTGTACAAAGCAATTAGGGCCTTCAACCCTGCCTGAAAGCTATTAGGTTCGAAAACAAAAAAGGAGTATCTGGATTTTCGTACCACCGTCTGTAGCAACCAATCAAAGCTCCCGTCTACCCCTTCTATATGTCGCATCCCTTCTTCGGTCATCGATTTTTCATTTTCGCGCTCCCGGTTCCGAGACGATCTTTGACTTGAATTTTGGTCAATATCGATCTATTCTTTGAGGTGCGAACAAGTTCGTAATTCTTAGCACTCTCAAGTCGTGAAATGTAGCCGTGCGATAACTTGTAACTTTGTTAAACTCTTAGGTTAATTTTAGTCTCTTGTAACAATATACAATTTTAATCAGAGTGTTTAACCCATTATTTCTCCTTCACAGTCACAAATATTAAACAGTCTACAATTTACTAAAAACAATACTAGTCAGCCACCAGGAATTTTTTTCAGTATATAATCAAAAAGAAATAAGCAATATCAATTGCTATTTCAGTCAAAAAAGGAATATCAATGAAATCAGTGAAACTCTCAAAACAACAATAACTTTCTGACTAATTGAAGCTTTTAGTGATAAACGTAGAAATTTCATACACAAATTAAGAGCAGTGTTTAGCAGCAATTCAATAATTGCGTATTATATTTCACTTGTTTAATAATTCAATTGCTATTTAATATACAAACAAACAGAGTCCTTTATTGATAAATAAAACTTGAATAAAGAAAATAATGCCAAAAAATGATTTGTAATTAATAATTAAATGAATGTTATTACTAGATCCATAAAGCATTTTTGTTCGGCGAACGATTAATTAAGTTTAGTTGCGAACCATGTCTTGTCTCATGGTGCCTTGAAGGCGTCAGTTGACTAACGTACTGCATGACAAAGGAGCTGTATATCCTATCTTGTAAAACAGGATCTATATTGTCACTTTGGTATTGAATCTGTTACTTTACTTCAAAGGTACAAGGCCATCACGAAGCCACTGGAATATGGGGTAAAGAGAACACCGCGACGAATGCTTGGCTGGGTAACTCTTGTTTGGTTCATGGCGGGTTGCATCAGTTTAGCACCCTTGTTGATATTAGGAAATGAGCATACGTCCTCCGAAACTGGTCCGTCTCATTGTGTTGTCTGCCAAAACACGTGGTACCAATTTTACGCCACAATGTGTAGCTTTTATCTACCGACGGCCGTCATGATCTATGTAAGTTAAATTATATTTTATTCTTCGTAATATAATGGAAAAAAGGAAACTACCCTTTAATGTATAATTTACAAACAATGCATCATTCGGAATAACTATACTGAGAAAACAATACTTTTGAATCTATAGCACATGCTATTACTGTCTGCCAAAAGCAGATGCTATAGATTTCAAGTAATATGCTCTGGAATTTATAGCATCGCTGTGGAATCAATATCTGCTACTTTTAAATCAAAGTTTACCGATTTGAATCAACAGTGATACTGACAATTCTATAGTATATCATTATACATCAATAGCATCTGCTTTTAACAGATCGCAATAGCATATGCTATAGATTTAAAAGTATTTTTTCTCAGTGTAGATAATGTATGGTGCAGTAGGGTAATACAAATTTTTTTTTTGAATTTTCATGCTCCTAACCTCCAGATTTGTTTGAATTCCAAAAAAAGTAAGCACGTATTTTTTTATTTTGAGATAAATTGATATTTGAATGTTGCTCAAAGCCCATAAAGTTTTACGTGTATTTCCTATGAGAAAAAAAAAGATGTTTTTGTAAATTTGCGATACAATCGTTAACATTAGATGTATTTTACACTTTCTTGCATGCTTTTCTTGACCATTAATCGCTGAATAAGAATCAATAATTACTTTTTGAACTCAAACCCCATAAACTACTTATTTTTTGCAGTTTTTTTCACAAATTTTTTTCATACGTAAGATATTACTTTATAAACATATTTTGATGTTTTAAAAATTGTTTAAACCATTTATTATTGTTTATAGCTATCTTTTTATCGAATACAGCTAGAAAATTGCGGTTTTTTCTACATTCTTTAACTTTTCTTCAAATTTATACTTATTATGAGATAATATTTATTGAAAATTTAAAAAATTAATAGTTTATAACGGTCTTCTCTTAGAAGAAAGCTAGAAAATTGCGGTTTTTCTACATTCCTCCACTTTTCTTGGACTCTCTAGTTAGAATGAGATGATATTACTGAAAATTAACGAAATTAAATGTTTAAATAATAACTTATTGTTCATAACGATCTTCTCTTAGATCTTAGAATAAAGCTAGAAAATTGCGCTTTTTTACATTTTTCAACTTGTCGTCGACTGTACTTCGAATGATATAAGAATTATTGAAAAGTAACAAAAGTAATTCTTTAAACAATTAATTATTGTTTCTAAAAATTCTTTCTTAAAATAAAGCTAGAGAATTGCGGGTTTTTCTACATTCTTCAACTTTTCTTCGACTCTCCAAATAATAATTAATTAAAATAATATATTAATATTATTATTAATAATATAATAATAATTAATTATTCATAACTAAAGAGCTGAAGAAAAGTTGAAGAATGATGAAAAAATCGATATTCTCTAGCCTTATTCAAACATAAGATCGTTATAAACAACAATTAATTGTTTAAACAATTACTTTTGTTAATTTTTAATAATTATTATCTCATTATAAGTAGAAAGTCGAAGAAAAATTGAAGAATGTAGAAAAACCGCAATTCTCTAACTTTATGCTAAGAGAGGATTGTTAGAAACAATAATTAATTGTTTAAACAATTATTTTTGTTACTTTTCAATCATTCGTATCTCATTCTAAGTAAAGAGCCGCAGAAAAGTTGCTGAATCTAGAAAAAAGCGCACTTTTCTACCTTTATTCTAAAAGAAGATCGTTGTGAACAACAATTAATTGTTTAAACAATTAATTTTGTTAATTTTCAATCATTATTATCTCTTTATAAATAGAAAGTCGAAGACAAGTTGAAGAATGTAGAAAAAACCACAATTTTTTAGCTTTATTCTATGAAAAGATAGTTATGAACAATAATAAATTGTTTAAACAATTTCTAAAACATCAAAATATGTTTAGAAAGTAATATCTTTCGAAAGTAACATCTTTAGAAAGATCTTTAGAAAAAATCTTTCGTGTTAAAAACAATATCTTTCGTGTTAAAATTAAAGTAATATCTTTAGAAAGTAATATCTGTCGTGTTAGAAATAATTTGTGAAAAAAACTGCGAAAAAAATAAGATTAAACGCCAAAAATTCTGGATATCTCATTTTTTCACTTATGGGGTTTTTTTGGAATCCTATAAAAGTACTTTATGAGGGTTGAATTCAAAAAGTAATTATTGATTCGTATTCAGCGATTAATTCTTAAGAAAAGCGTGCAAGAAATTGTATGATACATCTAATATTAATAATTCTATCACAAATTTACAAAACCGTCTTTTTTCCTATAGGAAATACACGTAAAACTTGATGGACTTTGAGCAACCTCTAAATATCAATTGATTTCAAAGTAAAAAAGAAACACGTGTTTACTTTTTTTGGGATTTGAAACAGTCTGGGTGACCGCTCGATGGAGAAACCTGAAATTTTTTGTGACCGGGAAGTAACAGAGAATTTTTTTTGACCTGGAATTTTTCCAGTTATTTTAATAAAAACGTTTTTTTCTGTGTATATTTTTTCTCTTAGAGTATGCATTGATTAACAGAGATAATATTAACAAAGATAATTAATTATGTGTTTAGACGATGAAATTTTTATCTTCTAATGAAATAAATTATAATAAAAGTAATACTTCTTGGAAAAGGCATCTAGTTTTTTATCATTCAATGTTTGATTATTTTTCTTAAAAGGTAGTGTGTGTTATAAAATTATAAATAATTCCACAGTTCTTCTTTATTAACAATATTTTAAGCTCTAACAATGAAGCCTTATTAATTACATTAATAAGTACTTATTTCACTTTATAGAAAATTTAAAATCTTTTAATCTTATTCTTTTTTTATTTCAGTAAATTTGTGTCCTGTTGCTAAAATTAGTTATATGGAAATACATTTAAGTAAATCAATAGTGAAGATTGAATGTAGCTTAACTGTATTAAAGTAGTTACAAAGAGCATACCTGCTGAAGTAGAAGTATACATATTTAAGCAGGTTGCTTTATAGGACAAGTGTGAATAAGTTACAAGGATTTACACCTCAAAATGGACTGACTTTTACCCTTTATTTTATGTAAGTTCTATAGAATACTCAGAATCAGAAAGCTGTAGAAAGTTACAGAATAACTCTTCCTAGAATAGAAATTGTTTCAATTTGGTGATATTATGCCTTATATTATAACTTTCAAAAATGTATATAAACTTTGGAAAAATAAATTGGTTAATTAACAGGAAATTTGTTAATTAACTCGGTCGGATGAAAGACTTTTGCGTTGAGAAAATAAATATATAAAAAATGATATCTGGATAATCTGGCCAAATTAAAATTTTAGATTTGAGAAATACTGTGCAATCACATAAAATAGTTTTTAAAATATTAACATTTTTACATTAAATTAATTATTCGTAATTAACTGGAACTAGAATTTTACAATTAGAACAATATTTTATTATTCTAATAATTGTAACACTACGCGAATAATAAAATTTACGGTATCAAATTTAAAATGTATGATCACTGGACATGCCGGAGTAAAAATGCTTCGACTTGGGTTCGACTTGATTCGTCTTCAGTTCGACTTCAAGACGGCGATGTCTGGCTGCGTCTCAAAACTGAGATGAGACATAAGAAATCGTCTTACCTATATGGTCACGAGAGGTTTTACTTGTCTCAAGATGAAGAAACTTGTCTCAAGACGAGCCTTGGTTAAAATACCAAAGTTCTTGGGAAGGAAATTTCATTATCTACCGATTTTGACGCACCGAAAAACTGTATTTT
>JBAGKK010009853.1:0-12126 GCA_037177015.1 Euceroptres primus
TTTTCAATAACCACAATCCAAATACACCAATTCCACTGCAATATAAAATCCTTATTTTCACTTAAAATCCAAAATTCACCGGAGCGACGTGATATGCGACCGTCACGCTCGGCGTCTCACGCGGCTCTCAGCACAGGCTAATGTAAAAGAACATTTAACAATTCAAACCGGAACTATAAACACAACCAAATGCCCAAGAAAAATTGCTAAAAAATAGAAAAACGCGTCCACCCAATTCCCACCCCCTCTTCCATTAAGACTTCCAATAACTTTTGATCGATTATTTAGACCTTTTTTTATGAAAGCCTCTAGAGTTACTAAATTGTGAAAACAGCTAATATCCTATATAATCCTTTTCTAATCTTCCCTTTTTTCTTTTTCAGACCTCCGAAAAGCACAATGAATGCTCAACTTTCAACTGGAATGTTTTTGTTGTTCTCTTTAATATTTCTGTCAACTAAAATTTCTTACATCAACACTCCTTTTTCAAATTCGCCAGGTGTTTTCTTCGAGCCAATTACAAATTTCCGAACCTTTTCAAAGGAATATCATTTCATATCATATTTAGATACCTCCCAATTCTTTACTCTTAAATTTCAAATAATAGAAATCTATTATCAACTTCTCGACTATTGTATGAACTCACCAAGCGCTAATAGTTGCAAGTTGTATAATTGCAAGGCAGAAATTGATTCTAGAGAAGAAAGAATTAATTATTTTTTGAACTATATTTCTCTTATAACTCTTAAACAAGATAATAGCTTATTATTTCGAGAAACTCAAAAATCAGTTCTGTAAAAAACTTCTACACAGGATAACATTTTCCTTTCCCAAAATCCACGTACGGAAAACATTGCAAATTTCTCTATAATCCTTACAGAAATAAAACCCTACAAAGAATGACATAATTCCCGAAGTAATCCAGATCTATCCATTTATAAAATGAACTGGCTAACTTTACTACACGAAACTCTTGACTCTTATCTAATTTTATTATAACACCTGACAGACAATGGGGTCCCTTTCTCTTTCCAAATTCTCTGATTGACCCACTGTTTGACACAGAATCTCCCGACTTTCCGATTACCTTTTACTCTCACTTTTCAAAAATTCTTTCATTCTCGAAAATCCAATATTATTTCCGTCACAAAGATCAATTGTTTTTTATTTTGACTGACCCTATCCCTTCTTTTGAGGAATTCCGTTTACTTAAACCCCATCCCTTACCTATATTTTCTAATTTTGATACAAATCAAATTGTCGCAATCTACATAAAATCACAGGTCAATTATTTAGCATCATCAGAATCAAATCAAACATATTTTTTGGCAGATAATAATTTTCTCCAGTCTTGTTGTCAAACAAAAAACGGAATGTATTGCTATGCTACAAATCCATTTCTAAATGTTTCTACAAATTCTATTTGCGAAACACAGATGTATATAAATTCAGTACCATATAAGTGGACCCCATTAAAAATTCAATATGGATGGATCTATTCAACTTTATTTCCAAAACAGATTCAATTAACTTGTTCAGAATAATTAGATACATCTATTGATATCCAAAATACCGGAATATTAAAACTAAAAAATGACTGTAAAATTGATCCAATCAAGCCGTCCTATTTCAGAAATAACGATATCAAAATATTAGATTTTTCTATCCCTTTTTCTCAATCAAACCTGTCAATCTCTTCTATCACTCCTTATTTGATTAACTATTCCAAACAATCACCTGAAATTCTCGAAAATTTTTTTCAACAATTCAATAATGAAAAAGTCACTCCACTGTCAATTTTCGAACATCAAATCTTTATATACGATCAAAATATATATCAACATATATCCGAAATCTGGGCATAGATATTATTCTAGCTGCAAGAATTATTTCGACTTTAACACTAATACTACTCATAATAGTGCTAGTAAAAATTCACAAAATCAATAAAAAGCTAAAATCAAACAATCTAAAACTTGAGGTTTATAATGAGGCCGGAACACGGTTAAGTAATGTCGCCAGACCATTACTAGAATCCCTATCGTTTTATTTCGAAAACAAATAAATAAATACGTAAACAGAAGATTCCACGTTTCAAAGATAAAAATACGTGCCTTCCAAATTTCTTTTAAAATCATGTAGTTTTTGTTAACTATAATAATATTTTTTACCTTAAAAAAGGTCTAATATTGTAAATAAATGTTCTTCTCCTTATATATAATCCCATATTATTAATAATTATTTTTATAATAAATAAATAAAATGAATAAAAAAATTAACAAGTAACAAAAAGTAAATAAATAAAATTATAATAGATTAATAAAATATAAAAAAGACAAATCATTATAGGTCAAACTAGTAAACTAATAATAATAAAAATAATAATAAAAGTAGAATATATCTAAGGGGAAGGAACATTATACTAAATAAAACTAAACAAATAAGCAATAATAGTTTATTATACAAATATATTTTTCCTTTATTACAAACAAACTATAATAAGTAAAATATATAAATATAACTAAACTAAAACAAATAGGCAATAATAATTTAGTATACAAACAATAAATATATTTTCTTTTTCTTTATTATAGATAAAACTTCAATAAATAAAGTATTTATTTAAAAAAAAATAATCCTCATCGCTATCGCTAATTTCCGGATGGTACAATCTTCCGGTTTCCCTCTCCACCTCCACGGCAATGTCGGGTTGCGCTGTGTAGGGAGAAAACGGGATTGATAAACGACAATCGAAGTCCAGCCCAATCTCGTCATAAGGATCGGCTGCTAAGGCATTGAGAGGCCACAGGGACCTCTCAGGATTTATTTTCCTTTCCACTGGGCACATACTGAAACAAAATATAAGTTAATAAATAGTTACAAGAAAACAAAGATAAAAAGTTTTAAATATAAAAAACAAACTTACCCCCTCGTCGGGACTCTCCCGCTCTTCTTTTAATAAATTTCGATGACTCACGCCCCAGTCATCGTTTTTTTTCGCAGGCTCCGGTTCTATGGCTCTCCGGGGCATAGATTCTTTTTTTCTTTAGAAAATTCTTCCTAGCTCTTCTCTCCTCAAAGAATTTGAACACTGTGTCAAAATAATAATTTTTTTCGTCCAACACACCAGCAAGTGTTTTGTTCACCCAGTCCATACAACTTTTCAAGTCGCTCTCCGAATCACTATCAATTGTTTATAAACATTCAGATTGTTACATTTTACTAAATATTATTATATCTGTACCCATTCTGGCGAGCAAAGAAATTTAAATTTGATAAAACCTTAAATTTGAATATTTTGTCACAAGAATTGTTTATAACAATGGTTATTGTTAACTTTTAAAATATTTTTGTGACTAGCAGTTATTCGTCCAACAGTTTAAACCATTTCCAGTGCAACAAAATTTTTTTTCTACGTGAGAGGGACAAAATTTTGAATTTATTTATCTAATTTGTTTATAAAAATTCAAATTGTTATATTTTACCAAATAAAATTAAAGATTTATTATTTTAAGGAATACCTGAAGTTGTTCTGGCGATTGAAGATAATTATAATTTGAAAAAACCTCAAATTTAAATATTTTCCCACAAGAATTGCTTATTACAATGGTTATTGTTATCATTTTAATTATTTTTGTGATTAAATATTCCTACATTAATGCGAAGCACTTTTAGCAAAAAATTTTTTTACCGATAATAAGATTATTTTGCCTATTTGTTTATAAAATTTGTTTATAACAATTAAATGGAATAATTAACAAATTATTTGTATTCTTTAAGTCCCCAAACATTCATTTAAGACAATATAAAGTTTACCTAAGCAATTATTAAAGCGTAAAAAATTTTTATGTAAAAAATTTCAGTTTTTCCATACTTTAAGTAAAAAAATTATTAATAAAAAAATAGAGGAGACAAGAGTTCTGACCGCAAAGCTCTTCAGAATTTAATGCACTTTAATTTTTTTTTAAATAATTAAAAATCGGACTAAAATTTAAGGCTCTGGACATTTTTGAACGAAAAAAGTGCATTTCCTCCCAGTGTGCAACGTCGTCGTGGCTTGGAGGGATTCCCTTGCAAGGTCTCCGTAGTTTTCTGGTCTCGAGCAAGCAATTAAGCTGGTCTGTGGTCTATCAGGACGTCGTGGATAGAAGTCGTGCCCACGCCAGAACAAATAGTGTACAGAGCGACCCCTTCGCCTTTCTTGAGCACGACTCCGAATTCCTTTTCGTGGACGAAAATGCCTCCTGATACACGGCTAACTGAATCGGAGTAGGTCAAGATGAAAGATGAGGATCCTGGGGAACATAAAGTTCAAAATTTAATAAAGAATAGCACAATTGTGACGATTAAAAATTTTGGAGTTTGATTTATAGAAAAACTGAAAAGCAACCGGAAACGTTCCGAGGTGCTCCCACGTACTTTCGGGTCTAAACCTCCTGGCGACGTTTTTCCTCTCAGCCAGTCCTTCCTTCGACAGGACGACCTTCCTCGCTCAATGATCCTCTTCGCTGATACTTGTCCCATCGGCCCGCGAATCTAATCACGCAGACCCCAGGCATGATGAATGCTCACATGCTCGTTGCTAGTAGGCCTCTTCAGGCTCTGGTCACTAGTATAGGCTGCCGTGGATGAACATATTCTGGCCCTGTTTTGGGTTCCCGTTGGATGGCATCACGCATCCTTCCCCCTGCATGTCTCCCCGCTGACTCAAGCTTCGATCTGTCTCCCTTACTCTTTCATTGTTATTCCTCGTTTCTCTTTCGCAAGCGACGTGGCGACGTCGCGTGTGAATCAGTGATTTGAAATATGTTCAACTCCACATCCCTGACGTTACATGACGGCATATTAGTTTAATAGTTTATTAGTTTCTTTGACTTGTAATTCTTCATTTTACTATACTACAATACTAAAAGTTTACAATAAAAACTGGGTTAAAACATATTTTCATTGTATTCTGTTTCTTTATAAAGCACACTTTTATAATGAAACCAATAGAAAAGCGAATAGAAATACATAAATAATTATTCCAATAATTATTTATGTATTTCTACTTGCTTTCCTGTTGGTTTTTTAGTCTATTTAGCTTTTTAATTTCATTATCTACAAATTATCTGCATACAATCTCAACTATCTGTACGATCATCTATTATCTGTCATCTGTTAACTTATCTTACAAAACTGGGTTCTTGTTGGATAGCGCCACCGGCGGATAAGTTCGGTCAACTTTATAGTATTGAGTGACCAGAGCCTGGACCTCTTCCTCGTTCTTTATATCGGTGGCATATCCTCCCTACGCCTACTCTTACTTTCAGCTCGACTCACAATCCAAAGTCGCGGTAAATTCAATTCAAATCATATAACCTAAGGTCCCTACATAGTTCAGTATTAACCTTCGGGCGGACGCGCCATTTAGACTCACACCGTTGGGCGCATAACGGAAATTTGGCGGTCTCCATATAATATCACTTTTCTATTGTATAAGTGCATGTGTACACCATTGATCATTGACTTTTCACATTAAGAAAACACACATTAGGCACACAACAATAAATATTGGGTGAAACGAATAAATTTTATTGAAAACTTTTTCAACTATATAAAAACATAATTTACAAAAGGAGTTCCGATTAAAGAAATTTCTAGAAGAACTGGAATAAAATATGCAACTCTCCAGCAGTACGTTCGAAAAAAAAATGGCTGAAGCAGATGGTGTTATCATTTATACACCTCAGTACAACGTTAGGAAGATTACTTCTGATGAGCAAGAATCAGTTTTTGCTACATACCTGAAAAACTCAAGCTGCATGGTTTATGGAGTTGATCCCTTATCTGCTAGAAGAATGGCATTTCAATTCGCCAAGAAAAATAAGGTTCCTATACATGGGAGGTCCGCAAAATAGCAGGACAGGACTGGCTGCGATAGTTTCTTCTTCGCCAACACCTCAGCATTAGGAAACCAGAGGCATGCAGTTTATTTAGGACGACACCGTTCAATCCCCATAGCACAACGTGAACATTTTTAATGACAATTACCGCCAAATTTTAGTGGACTACCCTACTATAAGAAATAGTCAAGGGGGCTGCATATTCAACTTTGTTGAAACGGAAACAACCACGGTTCAAAATCCAACTCGCGTGATCGCTGAAACTGGATGCAAGCAGGTTACAAAATGCACGAGTGCGGAACAAGAAGCATTAACAACGATTTGCTGAATAATATCAGCAGCAGCAACTTTTCTGCCTCCAGCTCTTGTGTTTCCACGTAAAAATTTTAAATCTAAAATAATCGATAGAGCTCCAAGTGGCACTCTTGGACTTTAGATCATTTTATATATCACACCAACAGTACCAGAGAAAATCCAACTCTTTTGATTTACGACAACCACGAATCTCATATTTCCTTGGAAATGATCGACAAAGCCCGAGAAAATGGTGTTGTGCTTTTGACCCTACCACCACACTGCAATGTGGAAAATTAAATCAATTCTACTAAATTTCATAACAAAGCATTTAATAATAATAATAATTAGATTCCAATCACTAAGTTAAGGCTAGTTTTTAAGGCTTAGTTTTCGAGCGCCATTTAGTATAGGTTAGGTCAACTGAGCAGCTTCGTACCAACATATTCTGGTTTTTGATCACTTAAGAAGCGAAAACTGGATATCAGAAAGGGATTGTGTCATAACATGGTTTACCACTTATTTGCCGTTTTTAAATTTAAAAAAATAAAAAGTTACATGACGTAACTTTTTACCTCTGATAATTTCGTAATTTTTACTACCGTAGGATTTTGTTACAACTGTTTCTCTTGTTCTTTGTATTCACAGAAAATTTTGCTTTAAGTTGGCAGAAGTGGCTGTCATCATTTAATAGTAAGTACAATAGATATTTTGACAATATAAATAAACTTAATCATGGGGCAGCGGTAGTTGGCCGAAGGTGAGAAAAAAGCGACCAACTACTAAACCCATACTTTACAAAAATTACTACGATTTGTAGGTTAGGGGACGTTTGTTTACCTCGTGTTTACCTTGTTCAGAACTCAAATCTTTTAAATTGCTGTGGATTTGACGTTTTCGCGAGGCTTTGCATTAAATCCACTCACTTTTTTACTACTAAACATCGCGATTATACGATTTGTGAAAATACGTTCCACATGAACGAGTGATTTTATTTGCGAAAAGTTTTCCGCTCTCAATTTTAAGATTTTTAAAACAGACTTCTGCCGCATCGACTTAATCTACCTTTTTAATCAGAAGTCAAATCCTTTAAATTGCTATGGATTTAACGTCTTCGCGAGGCTTTCCATCGAATCCAATCATTTTTTACTACTAAACATCGCGATTATACGATGTTTGAAAATACGTTCCACGCGAACGAGTGATTTTATTTGCGAAAAGTTTTCTGTCGCTCAATTTAAAGATTTTTAAAACAGACTTCTGTCGCATCGGCTTGCGGACAGCAACCGATCTACCTTTTTAATCAGAAGTCAAATCCTTTAAATTGCTGTGGATCTGACGTCTTCGCGAGGCTTTCCATCGAATTCACTCATTTTTTTACTACTAAACATCGCGATTATACGATTTTTGAAAATACGTTCCACTCGAACGAGTGATTTTTTTTGCGAAAAGTTTTCCGTCGCTCAATTTTAAGATTTTTAAAACAGACTTCTGCCGCATCGACTTGCGGACAGCAACCAATCTACCTAATCAGTAAAGGCGGCAAATTCAAACTTGCCTGATTTCTTTTTCTCAAATACTCTTCACACAAGTATTATGATTATTTGTTAAACCCCAACGGGTAAAATAAAGGCATTAATAGATTTTACAGTAGTATTGGTTATATGTGCCTCCTACTTCCTCCTATAATTTCCCCAAGAACCCCTTCTTAATATACGTGGTCCTAGGGAACCCCCGAGGGTAAAAAAGCAGGCATATATAACCAAGACTGTACATGTCGTTTCATTCTTGTCACTCTGAACTTGGCCATTTCGAGTCACTCACCTTCCCGCTTTTTACAATTACAATAACTGTACTCATTATTTCTGATTTCTGGGTTTGATTCACGTGACTAATTTTTAGAAAGAGATATGCTCTAAAAACTATCTATAAGGATAACAAGGGGAAAAAAGAGCTTGAGTCTTCTTAAATTGACAGGTCGCGTCACAATTTTGATATAAATATAGCAATCAAAAGTCAAAAAAGCGGGAAGGTGAGTGACTCGAAATGGCCAAGTTTAGAATGACAAGAATGAAACGACATGTACAGTCTTGGTCATATATGCCTGCTCTTTTACCCTTGGGTGTTCTCTAGGACCATGCTCCCGCATGCACTTAAGCGCATGCGGGAGATTTGATTCTTTTTTGTTAGTTTTCCTATGGGGCGAACATTTTTAAGGGCGAACGCTTTTTGGGGCGAACGCTTTTTCCTCACCTTCCCAAATTTCCATTTGAATTTTATTATATAGAAAACATAGATCTATGCATTATTTATTATTAATTATACAGTATAGAAACGTAGCGGCTTACATACATTAAA
This sequence comes from Euceroptres primus, assembly GCA_037177015.1. Classification (NCBI taxonomy): domain Eukaryota; kingdom Metazoa; phylum Arthropoda; class Insecta; order Hymenoptera; family Figitidae; genus Euceroptres; species Euceroptres primus. The sequence goes on from JBAGKK010009853.1 coordinate 8,538, forward strand.
CACATGCATATGTAAGGAGTGAAAACATTCTGTAGACTCAAACACCCCTGCACAAGGGCTTTTTGCGTGCATCGGTGTATGTCTGGTAGAATTTTTCTCCATTTATCTCCATATATCTTCTATTCAATTACAGCAACTACTTTGAGGTTCATATTGGATTGGTCCATTTCCCACGGTTATCCGGATGTCTGTTCGTAATCTGCGAAATAGCAATACGTGCGGTTCTGAAACAGAAAAAGGGTCACGTTAAGCTTGAATTGAATTGAATTTTTCAAGTATGAGATCCATGATCAACAAAATATGACGTACGGATGCGTCAAATGGGATATGCCATTTCCGAGGTATTTTTTTGTTCTAAATTCAAATCTGACCTTCATTTTTTTCTTGAGGTTTTGTCGGTTAAATTTTTTTTTGAGAAATCTAAAATAAACATACATGATTTCGATGTACACTGAAGCTTTATTGCGAGTTTTGAGAGTTGCCTGAATGGCATTCAAATAAAATTGAAGCTCTCTCAACGTAAACAAGTCAGGACCGTATGAACTATTTCTGTTTGATTTTTGTCACGAGTGAAAAGTAGTTTTTAAATATAAGTTTAATTTAACGTTTACTTTATTGTTAAGTTTTATTTAGATATTATTTATGAGTTATTATATATAACGCATAAACAAAACACTGAAAACGAACTGATGCGAACCGACGGTTCGCGAGACATCCGCTTAGGATGCGAACATCCGCTTAGACTACTGCGCACTTTGTTGCTACGGTACTTGCGCAACTCCGCTGAGCTCCGAGCTCAGCTTTCTCGTCCCCTTGGACCCCTCACCCATGACAAAAATTCCTGGAAGCGGTATCCCGGTGCTAAAGAAACCGGGGCTCGAGTGTATTTTTAATGCTAAATCCAGTGACCATCTTTGTTTTTGTGATGGATAGGAAAGTTCTGGATATAATGTCAAAAAACTTCGAAAAAACGCGAAAAAAATGTCTTACAAAAAACATGATACTCAGTAAGAGCGCGGGCCGAAAATATCCAGTTTTGAACAGGTTGAATTCATTTTCAATCGGGCAGGCTGTGCAAGCTATAATCGCAGAATCGTTTTCGTACGAAATATGTTGTTTTTCAAAAGATTTTAGACGACACGTATTTCATCGATTTGATGAAAAAATTTTGTTGACAAGGTTATGAGTATTTGAACTTTAAAGACTGTTGACCCCGTTTATCAAGAATTTATCGAAACAAAGGAGAAGGGCCAATAAGGTCGGTTTTTGGGACAATTACCGATTGGTCTCAAAGTGTTTTATTTTACTCATCTAATTAGGCCTCATAATCACCTAAAAGAATTAGGGGGTTATAATAGGCATTTTTTAGTTCGTATTTTACATGGATTTTCGCACTTTCGGTCAAATCATGCTGGGTTTCACATGGTTAATATTGCTCGCGCAAGATCGTACTTTCCCAAAAACTGCGCACATATATGCGTTACAACATATGTCAGAGCCATCATTTCATCGAGGTACTTAGCCTTCAAAATAAGGCTTATTTTTACAATTTATTAGGTCTGCGACCATGAAAAAAAGAACACATTATTTTTAAATATTAATTTATTCTTTTAAAGCTATTCCTCTTAAGAAACATTAAAACAGATGAAAATCAACCGGAACCAGTTGAATAGAAAACAAAACGCTATCGATCATGTGCGACTGCCGCTGCGCTATGTTCAACTGTTTTCCCCCTCCACATGGTATTCGCGTTTGATGTCGAAGCTTTCAGCCATTCTCCTTTACTCTCATTTACTCTTCTTCCACGTTTCGAATTGTTTGAAGGTTTCCTTATCCACTGGATATAATACTACTGCGTACATATATCTGTTTCAGATTATTTTATCTGAGATTTATTTTATCAATATCTGCTAGTTTCGTAGCGATTTTTTAAAAATCATTATTATTTAATAGTTCTGTACATTAATATCAGATTGTTTTTATTTTTTCTGACTTTTGTTCCTAATTACTTTTTTCTCGTTTTTCTTATCGGGAAAAAATTCCTTGTAAATTAAGGTTTAATTATCATTTATTATCGCGAACAAATAGTGTTCTTTTTGCGACAAATTCTTAAAGCCAAAGAGTCAGTGATTCATCTATCAGTGATTCAGGATGAACGGGCATTAGATGTTCTCAAGACTGCTTTCAATAGGTCATTAACGATTCAGTCAAAGGTTTGCGATAGTTGTCGACACTTTTCGATTAAAAAGCGTCGGATTACAGATGCAAAAGAGACGAGTTTTTCTGAAAAGATTTATCAACTATTTTAGAACCAGTTAAGGTTCAGACTTCTAAAAATCCAGAATCTTCGAGTGAAGATGGAACTTGAAATTTGATGATCTAGGAAAATCAAATTTCCAATAAGAAGATTAGGATTTCCCAATCCAGATGCATTGTCAGCATAAGAATAATCGTATCCGAATCAAACCTTTTGCTGCATTGAGGATTTACGTCGATACTGTTCCTGCAAAAGCTGCAGAGTCGATTTCTAAGCTTCTGAATGATTTGCGCAAGGAGGCAAGAAAAAAAGGGTTGAATTTTGATGATCCCTCTGCGCTTGAGGATAAAGATATTATAGACTCACCGGTTGACGAAAAATCAATTTAATGACGTTGCACAGTATTTGTCAATTGAAGTACGTTCGACAAAAGGTCGTTCTGTGCGTTTGTACTTAGCATTATTGTTGATAAAGTTGGTACTGCCAGTGCCAGCAAGAATGGTTGGATGTTGCGCTCACATTGTTAGTGTTCTGTGGTATCTTAGTTACTCTAGATATCAACAAAACACTCATAGCCCTCACGTGAATTTGAAAGTCATGTGAATGATACCTCGTGTTGGTCGGAAGAAAAAGGAGAAGGAGCATCATCTTCAAATGACAAAACTAATTCTGACAAATAAAACTGTTGCAGAGTACACAGCCTCTAATTGATCATCAGTTCTGATTGGTCCTAATCTAATATGACACCTTTTCTTTAAAAAATGCCTCTCAAAGTTTGTTTCGATCATTATATAGAAATTATTGCTACTAAATCTAATAAAGTAGAACATTTGTACTATTTTCATGGTCTCAGACCTAATAAAGTGTAAAAACAAGCCTTATTTTGAAGGCTAAGAACCTCGAGGAAAATGATGGCTCTGACATATATTGTAACGTATATGGGGCAAAATTCGTCAAGTGTATCCGGCTAAAAACTTTTTGTCTCCGATTTCCTTGAAAGTCCGCGAAATTATTGTCCTAGTGAACCTCTTTGAATTCCCCTAAGAGAACGTCTCTAGTACGACGGGTTGTCAGTATACAGAGGCTCGAATTTTCCACCTTTTACCGCGCACGCTGATACTCAATTAACCGTAACTTCTACAAAAGTTATCCAAATTTACTTTTTTATGGAGGTCTTGGAAATGTATTTTCATCAGCTTTACGCTGAAGGCAATGGTTTTAGATTTAAAAAATTATTTGAGCTTCATTTTTTAAATTTAAACATATTTTTGAGTTTTTCTCCAAGTGCGGCCGTTAATTTTCTTTCCAAAATTATGTTTAAAAAAAACTTGA
>JBAGKK010009864.1:0-12126 GCA_037177015.1 Euceroptres primus
TGAATTTTTTCAAAAAAATTAATTGAAAATCTATTAAGAATTGGGACCTACAGGTTATTTTGAACATCGTTTTTTCAGTTCGCCCCACTGTGCGCCCGTAGGTGAGGCCTAACATCTCGTTTGCAAGAGTATTCTTGCTGAAATAGGATAAGTTGCTTGCAACCATAGCAAGGCGAAGTTGGCGCTATTTTCGCAAGGCACAACTACTCTAAAAGCATATGACTCTGGCAATAATGACATGCGCTGGATTCTTTTATAGTATAAGACATTACATGCCAAAAATTCGTGAGTTTATGCCAATATGGTACAGAACTTCATACAAATTTCGTACATTAAGTTCCGTGCTGTAATAGTAAGAGCTCAGCTTACTACAATAGTCAGATTTTTTTCTCCGTGTGTTGGAAGAATCGGGCCAGTCGACTCTTGCGGTGCTAGTTCAAGCATTTGGCGGGGTGTGGACGAAACCGTGTCGTGGCCGAGGTCGGCGGGAGTGGCGCAGAGAGGGTAGGGCGATATCGCGGCGCGGGAAGCTGGCTAACGGTCTACACCGATAGGGGAACTCGCGGTTTCCAGGGTCCTCGGTTATCGCGTCCAGAAATCGCGAAATAATGAAGTCTTGTTCAGAATGGTAGTGCCTGACCTCTCGAACCAGGCGATCGTCGGGGTCGGAAAGCGGACGCGGAAGTGGACCCGCGGCTCGGATATTTGAGGTCGGGGTTTTCTTTCCCGGAGAGCTCAGAGGTGAGAATTCGAGAGGAATCTCGAGTACATCGCTCGGGGCCGGCGAGGCACCTCGAGTGGTTCCAGCGTGGGCTTCGGTCGAGTCCGATGCTTGTGCGAGTGTGAGAAGGTGGTCGTGACGTCGGGGATCGAAATCCGAGATCCCTTGGCGATCCGCAGCTTCCTTTAGTCTTTTCAACGCCCGACGCTGATGTTGACTCGGTTTGCGCCTACCCATGATTCGCTGGAAAACAAGAGGTGACGCGGGAAAAGGGCGATGCCGGTTTCGTGCGGCGATGACGGGTGCCTTCTGTCAAGCTCTGACGCAAGGCCAAACGGCACGGAGTGCCGCGAGCTAGCTACGCCCGAGTGCAGAGAAAGGGTTATGGCGGTGGTAGAGAGAAAAAAAGAGAGCGCGAGCGTATTACGAAGCATGACGCGCAGGTTTACTCACTTCACTCACGCTTCGGCGCGAGGCCAAACGGTGACGAATCACCACCAGCCAGCTACGACCAAGAGTGGAGGAAGGGCACGCGTTGTGTGGCGGAGTGAAATGATATCGCGAGATTGCGAGCTGATAGCCTTCCCTCAGTCTGCGACGCGAGGCCAAACGGCACGGAGTGCCGCCAGCCAGCTACGACCCAGCTCAGGGGAAGGGCTATGGCGGCGTAAGAGAGAAAAAAAAGCGCGAGCGCATCACAAAGCACCACGCGCATAGGTTTTTCTAACTTCCCTCATGCTTCGGCGCGATGCCAAACGGTGACGAGTCAGCGCCAGCCAGCTACTACTAAGAGTAGGGGGAGGGGTACGCGTTGGGTGGCGGAGTAAACGATATCGCGGGATCACAAGTCGGTAGCCTTCCCTCAGACTGACGCGAGGCCAAACAACGGGAGTACGTTGCCAGTCAGCTACGTTCGAGCGTGCAGGAAGGGTAATAACTAAAAAAAATGTAGGTTCTTTATATAAACGGAAATAAACGTTTCGATTCACCGACGCGGGCCGTCGAAAATTACAGAAAGGAAACACTGGCTAGAAAATTGACGTCACAAAGTGACCCAAATATTTTCTCAAAATAATAAGCATAAGAGAGAAATAAAGAACACTAAAAAAACAAATAAACAAAACCAATCACCAGAATAGGTTCATTGTCTCTAGCGCGGAATCTTATTCGATATACGGCGGGAGGTAAAGGCACATCGGTAAAAAAAATCCGTCTGTGTACTTACGGAGTTCCGGTGTACAATATATATTTATTCCAACGGTAGAAAACCTACTGCTGATACAAAACTTCATCGCTGCTTTGATATAAACAAGAGTTGCGAGTTCAGCTCACAAGCATGTGTGTTCGCTCGCTGGAGAGATCTCAGAGGTCTTCTCTCGTCAAGGGTCGCAACTTGACTCTTTTAGCGGGGTGCAAGCTTGACGCTCGTGTGCAACGCCGATACGCAGGCACTAAACCAAGACAGAGAGAAGGGCCATGTTTCAAGCGAGGGATCCAGGCCCATCGCAGGGCCCGGGCGACGAGAGAGACAAAAGCGTGGTGGGCAAACCACCCACTTCCACCTGCTGACTCTCTCTTGATTCGGCGCGCGCGTGCGATTTCCTTACTTGAAATTAAACTTTAAAATAAAGCTAAAATTATGAGTTTAAAAAAGATGAAATTATTCATTGAATTTTTTTTCACAAACAAGAGTCGAAGCTAAGTCGAACATTAAAGTCGAAAGACAAAACTAAAGGTTATAAGCAAATGAAAATTAAAATCTGAACATAAAAAGAGAAACAAAGATGGAATCCAAGATTAAAAATACACAGGTAAAAATCAAGCTTAACTTAAAATTATGACCGGATTTTTTAGAAGCTATCAAAACTTAATAAGATATTAAAATCAAATTAAAAATCGAGTTTAAAAGAAATAGGAAAACAAATTAAAAATAGAATCGTTGTTTTAACTCTAAAAATAACGATGACTATAGAATTAAGCTGCAGCTAAATTAATGTTATCCGTTGACGAACCAGTTCGTACTTAAGAGAGAAAAAAAAGAAAAAGGAGGCGAAATAAAAATTGAGATTGAGCCTAATTTTCAAAATAAATAATGCTTTCTGTTTGTTGTGAAGTTTGCTAAGAAATATTAATTTATTTCGAATTTCTCCATTAAGTTGGCCGGCTTATTTGGAGAAATTGGAAAAATGGGAATATTTCGTTGATTTTCGTTGTAGAGGAGCGAGAGAGAAGGGTGGTCATAGGTAGCAGAGGAAATGAGAGGAAACGTGAGTGAAAGAGAGAGTATACAGAGAGAATAAAGTACAAAAGAGTGAGAGGTAAATGGAAAGCAGCCCCATGCATAGACCGTGTAGGTGTACGTAGTAGTAGATTTTCTTAGAGTCCGAATCCAAGAGATGGCGCTTCCATCAGGACGGCTGACTTTTGTATTGCAATGCATGGGCGGAAATCATAAAATAATAAAAAACTTGAAGCTGTTTTCTAAAATTCGACCAGAAATATTTTTTTTTTAATAATAAGCATAGCAGTAAGTAACAATTCTTAAATCGTCATGAAAACATGCAGCTGAATGGTAATAAAATTGAGTAGTTGGATCTACATGCTGACATTTTAATGTTCTATTATTATTTATTTTGTTGTTTTTATTAAATAATTGTTAAAAGTTTGTTACCTATTTTTTAATTAATTGCTTTTTTTAATTGGTTTTTTAATATTTAAAAGTTTATAATTGTTCTGAATTATATATAATTTTTATTTCTATATAATTTTCATTAAAATTATGAATAAATGAAATATTAAATGTATACATCCTCAGTGATGAATATTTTTCCAAAAAATAAATGATAAGGTGAATTAATTTTAAAAATATTTATTACATATATTACGTATGTCTAGAATATTACATTTAATAACATTATAAACTGTTTACATTAAGTAAGCTTTTAAACTTTAAAAAATTAGGTTGTACATAGCCTTGAAAGCTTTTTTTTGCAGCATCCAATTTTTCCTCATCGTGAATTTGTAACATTTCCTTTCTTGTAAACTCGCGCTTTCGCAATATTAAATACGTGTAGATAATAATTGCGATTACTTCTGAAGTATGCTCTTTACAGAAAAACGTAAATATATTGTGTTCTGTTACATCGTCTAAAGCCAATTGATAAACGTCTCTGAATTTACAGTACTTAACAAAAAAACGTTCGATTAATAACACCAAGTTAAAAAGGCGAGTCATCACTGAGTTTACATTTAATATTTAATTCATACATAATTTGCATAAAAATTTTGTAGAAATAACAATTATGTATAATTCAGAACAATTATAAACTTTTAATTATTAAAAAAACAATTAAATATAACATTTAATGAATAAACAATTAACAAACTTCAAACGATTATTTAATAAAAACAAAAAAATAAATAATAATAAAACACAAAATTTTCAAATCTCAGCATGTAGATCCAACTATTTAATTTTACTACCATTCAACTGCATGTTTCCGTGACGATTTTAGAATTATTAATTACTGTTATGCTTATTATTACTAAAAAAACAAAAATTTAGTCAATATTTGAAAACAGCTTTAAGTTTTTTACTATTTTATGCTTTTCGCTCATGAATTGCAATGCGAAAGCAGCCGTCCTGATCAGAGCGCCATCTCTTGGATTCTGGACTTTAAGAAAATCAGAAAAGTGAGGGCGATGCATGGGGCTGATGGAAAGCAAGTTACAGCCTGCAATGACAATCAGGTACGAAAATGAGCCCTGCATTTTTACGTGCTTGGCGACAGGGCGGAGACCCTGTCTGGCATCCGGACTGAACAATTGAAATTGAGTTGTTGAATTTTACAACTTAATCCAGGCAAAGCGATTTAGAGGCAGATGTGCAAGCAAAGGTCGTCTTTGTCGACGAATTGGAATGAGAATTTTATTACTTTTGCAACTCATTATCGGACGATTCCATCGGGGAAAGGCCAAACAGATGTGTTCGGAAAGTGAAAAACTCACTTCCATTTCGTCGTTGAGAAATGTACGCCAGTAGCGTATATCACATTAGTTAACAATTATCATTATTGTAAATATTCTTATGAACAAATTGTATTTTTTTCGAAGTATTGTTTTTCTCATCAAACAACTTTTAAATCAATTCTAAATTATAATAAATAGCTACAGAAAAATATAGATATTAAATACTTGTATTAATAATAAAAATATTGTAAACAAATTAAAAAATTTCGCGTTTTCCTTCGCAAAAAAATTATTTTTTCTGCTAAATGATGTTTTAGCTGTCATGACTCCGAAGTGCATAGAATGTATACAAATAAATAATTAATATTGTTTATAAGAAAAAAATGTGTATTTATTTAGTAAGTAATCTCTGATCATATACTAGTTTTTGTATTGCGTTATTTGTATTTAATTAATAAATTTCTATAGGTGGGTACCAGGGTACCCTGGGTGTTGTGGACGAGTTGTGCACCTTGACGCAAACATTTTTTTATGCTTAGAGCTCGCAAAAGTATGTCACTAGCATTTTTTAATAGTCAAAGGGTCAAATCGCGACGATCCGGGTCAATTTGGAAAAATTTTCATGGAAACATAGAAAATTTTAAAGAAAAAGTAGCAGGTGAAACAGGAGGAGCGATCGGCCGACCTGTTACGCAACGATCGAGCAGGTTCGGCACTCCTCGTGATTACTCGGCGCACGCAAGTCTGATTCGAACAACTTAAGGCCCTAGCGTTGTAACTCCGATACATCAGATACAGAGCTGGAAGAGAAAGGAGGGTTGAACTCGAGAAAGTAAGTGACGCTAAGATCTCCAACAGAAAAAAAGGTAGTCAACTAAATAGGGAGGAGGAAAGGGAAAGTCAGGTAGATATGGAAGTAAGAATAAAGGGGAAAGTAGTACTCAAGATGTAGGAAGGATGATGAAGGAAATTTTAAAGAAACTGAATAGTTTTTAGAAGAAAGGTGAAGAGAGGGGAAAAGGGGTAAAGGAGAAACTATTGGGGCTAAGAAAAGAGGTCAGAAAGGAGGAGGGGGAATGAAAGAACCTCAAGGCAGAGATGATAGGAAGTTGAAAAGAAAAAGGGTGGTGGGAACGGCGGGGGGTGATAAATATCTTGGGGAAATGGTGAGAAGAATGGAAGAGTGAAAATGGCGGCTTAGGTAAAGAGGATGGTAGGAAAGAAGGAGATATGTGGGCTAAAGAGAAAGATAATTTGGAAAGGAGGTAAAAGATCTTCTATGTCTGGTGGCTGGGAAGGGGGAAATTGAGATTTAAAATATGAGAAAGATTGTCAGAAAGGCAGAGGGGGAGGAGGCAATAATGGTAATGAAATTGAGAAGTAGAGAGTATGAGAAGGCAATACTGCAAAAGAAAAAGACGCTAAAGGAAAGAAAGGAAAGAATTGTCGATGATCTAACATGTAGAAAAAGGAGACAATGGAATAAATGGAATGTAGTAATGAGATATGAAAGGCTGCAGATAGGAGATACGTGGTGGAGACGGGACAATAAAGAGGAAGCACTAAAAGATGAGAGAGTTGCGACTTAGGAGAGCGTCAGCCGGCGAACGGGCGAAGGAATGGAGACACAGGAAATACTAGGTGGGTGATTAGGACTAAGGTAAAGGAGGATGGGAAGAGGTCAGAAAATAAGATGGAGTGTACGGGGAAAGAAAAATGGAAAGGAAAGGATCCTTCACCTCTTCCAAAATTGGAAGAGGTGAAGGTGTTCACAGACCTAGGGTAAAAATGGCACAGAAATTGGCGTCAAGAAGCGCATGTAAGAAAAAGGGCAAAAAAGCGGTAGGCATTATGGGTCAGATTTGGAGATCGGCAAAAGGCGATTCAGGAAAAACTGAGAGCGGAGACTAAGACTGTTTGATCTGGTCAGTGTTAGGGTATGGGTCGGAAATATAAGTGTGGGAAGAGAGGAAAAATATAGATGCTATTCAGGAAAAGTACATTAGGTAAATGCTAGGGGTAGAGTGGTGGAGTACATGGTACATACACTAGGGTACATGGTACGAAAAAAGGTAGGAGTAGAAAAATTAACTAGGAGAACATGGAATTTTGAAAAGAAGTTGAGTGATGGAAAAGTAGGGGAGCTGGCAAGGAGATGCTGCAAAGAAATAAAATACAGGGAAACAAGAGAAGAGGATGTATCCGGATGAGAAAAGGAAGAGTTTTGCGGATAAACTAGAGTTTGGGATGGTAGAAATGCCTACATGCGAAAATATGGAGCAGAAAAGGCTGGAGATATTAAAAAGAAGAGATATCAAAAATAGGCGGAGGATAGCTTGAAAAGGATAAACAACTCAACATAAAATATGTGCATCGACGAAGTGAAAGAGAGAATGGATTGGTAGAAGGAAGAGAGTAGAAAGTGTAGAGTATGTGGTTGGACTGAGGAAACATGAGCCTGTCTGGGATGGATGTACAGTACCGTCGAAAATTATCAGACCACTTAAGAAAATCTTATTAAAAACTTTTCGGTCTGTTTTTGTGACTAACTCCGCAAAAAATGAAGTTACGGAGATTCTTAAACAACAGTTGGAAAGCTTATTAAATTCAGAGTCAATTGAACCCTATACGAAGTGTTTTCTGTAAATGTAGATCCAGAAAGCATGTGAAAAATTAAAGGGATAATTTTCATTTTTCGCGAATTTTTGTTCCTGAACTTTGACTCGCGAAAACTTTCAGGAAAGTAGTGGGAAAAATCTGTCAGTCATGCAGGAAAAACCGTAAAACTTCTTCTCTTGAATGAGACCAAGAAAATTATATAAAAAAGCTTAATGTTGCTCGAATCATCATACAAAATGTAGAAGCGTGTGTAAGGGGAAAATCGGTCGATTAAGCGGTGATTAAAGTATTTTGTCTCTATTTTCCGTGCGTTAACTAAGACTAGAGTATCGACTACCGCTCGACAAACGATTTAGTCTTGGACCCGTTTCCACATTCGACATTAGTATACTTTTGTTTTAAGTATTCACAAGTCCTATGCACCAAACATTGATAATAAAATTCCCTTACAGAATTCAAAATTTTTTTTTGGAAGAGGGGTCGGGGGGGGGGAGGGCTTTCAAAGGATATCTGAAAGCGTTTTCAGGTTTCGATAATGCAAAATAAAAATTTGGTACAATATTCGCTATTAAAGAATCGTGATTTCCATAGTTTATATGTATAAAGGTAGAAAAAGCAAGCTCTAGAAATAATTCAAAAACATTTTTGGAACAGGGGTATCGTCTGGTGAAGACACCCCCAAGTTATTTCAAGTGCCCATAGTTGAATAAAAAAAATTAGTGCAATATTCGAAATCAAGAAATCACTATATCCGTGCCTTGTATGTGTAAGGGATGTCAAATACAACCCTTTACACCAAATTAGAAGCCTGCTTCTCTATGGGTATGTCTCCTGAGGGTATATCACATTCTTTTTAAGTTCCAGTACCTCGATTAGAAAATCTGCTGTAGATGTGTGGTGGTGCACAGTGAGTACATTTCAAAGTTACTTCACATTCTAATGGTATTAAAAAGAATTTCAGTCTACGAAATGTCGCATTTTACGTAAATAGGGTTGCAAAAAATCAACCCTTAATCTTTTTTTAGCGTTTACGGGTTTCCAATGTATTCTTTCATCCTGAATTCGAATCCGTTTGTCAACCTAACCTATCTATTTTAGTTTCGAAGTTATTGCGGTTTTTCAATAGAAAGCGGCCTTTTGTAAATATTTGAATCAATATATCTTAAAACGCTAACTTGATGGAGAATTTTGGGCTTCAGATTCGAGTTCCGCTCGCGAAAATCTTTTAGAATTGCCCAGTGGGGACTTTGAGTCCGATCAAAAAAATTTTTTGTAGGCCTGTGTTTTTGTAAACCAGTATGTACATATGCATTTAGAATTTAAAAATATATTAGAATTTAAGAGAGAAATAAATTAATACACAACGTGGGTTCCACACTTATCAATGAATTCCTGTTGAGTTAGGATTCTTTGTCATAAAATTTTAGTATTTGGCTTGAGTTCAGTCCTACCCTTCTTCAAAATTATAAGTAGAAGCAAAATTTTCAATTGGCAAGATCAACGTCAGTAAAAAATAGAAGGAAACGATCCCAAAAGAAAAACAAGCTTCTTGGAGCTTCGTAGTTTGATGGCCTCCAAGACGAATGAAATTAATTATTTATTAAATTAATAGTTCGTTCGTGACAGTTAATATAAAAAACGCTATAGTTTTTACGTCAACGACGTAATTTTGTAAATAACGCACAGTTTTTAATATTTCATTCCTCATCTAGTTCAAACGTCGTGCTTTCTTAAGGGTGTGTGATACGTAATGGCGTCACGAATTACCAACCGTTTTTTTTACTTATACTTTATTAAGAGATAAATGTAAATGTTGTATTGAAAATTTAGGAAATAATGAGGAATATATCAAGGAATAGATTTGTTTAAAAACAGAAACTAAAACGCACCAGACATTGATACCTGAATACATTCTTTACTATTTCTCAAAATTTCAGCATTATATTTGCATTTTTGTCTTAGTATACCCGCTGAATATAAATTTAAAAAGCGGTCGGTAATTCGTAACGCCATTCCGTATCACACACCCTTAACCACATACTCTAAATTGTATATTCATATAAAAGTACGACCTGAGTTATTGAAGAATCTATCATTCTAAATAGTGTGATTTTATAATTTTAAATTTCATGTTTAAATTATGGACAAATTTTTATTTAAAAATTTGGAAAATTGGATATTTTAATATATTTTAGTCAGCGAATATCTTTTCAGAAATGATGTAGTAACAACGGAAAACGGAAGTGTACTCACCAGTGACGGATGTTGTAGGTGAAATGGCAGAAGAGTTGACACGTGGTGGGTGTGAGAAGGCGCCTGCAAGATAACCTCCTCTATCTGCGAAGGCTTGCTTAGCTGTTTCAACACTTTGCTTGCGTTGCTGAAATCTGCTACCATAAGCTAGACCTCGATAGGGCCAGTTTTCCTGCTTTACACTAGATTGTGTGACCGAAATTCCTGCAGCTGCTGCTCCAGTTTCCGATGGCCCTTTCAAGTCGAGCACTCCTGTATACGAACAACTAGTGTCATCGTACATCACCGAAATGTCCCTGAAAACAACGTTATGATATAACAGGTAGTAGTAGTAAGTATATAACAGGTAGTAAGTAGATAAGGTTCTAAGTGCCAAAATTTTAAAACACTTTTTAATGATTTAGATTATCCGCTGAACCCTACTTAAAGCCATGTATGATAGGTTGCATATTTTTCTCTAAGCCCTACCGAAAGATTGCCTCTTTAGAATTGCGGCTAGTGTAACTTCATGACTATTGGCTGATCATTGAGTGCCATTTTCGTAATTCATGTTTCGAAATTAACGTGAAATTTACTCTCTAGGTTATAATATAATTAATTAAAACTCTAGATTATAATATAACTTATAGACTTAAGGAAAGCATAGTCTGTGCAACAAGAAAAAGTGCAGAAAAAATGTATGAAAACTGCTGACTAGGAATTATAATTATTTAGAGTAGAGTGATTATGAAATATGCGGAAAAATTATGGGCTGAATCTACATAAAACAAGTTTTAAAGTGTACACTTGCAAATTAAAATAGAATCACTGGTTTTGAAAATATTAATTAACGTCCACGATAACAATTACTTTCTCTGGAAAATTCTGCTTTAAATGAGCTGTTTTGACTATTTTTCATGCAGATATCAAATTTCAAGCGCCACAAGGTGTGAAAATTCCACTATTTACTTCTCAAGTAAGTAACTTTGCAACCACTGCTAATTTAAAAATGTTCTCGGCGTGTGTTTTATTCATTATCTTAAAGTATTTCACATTATTTAGAAGCTGAGTTCCCAAATTGTGGTTAAATTGTCTTTAAACATAAATTTTTTTGGCTGTTCTGTACGAAAATAAATTTGAGACCACTGCTGTTTTCTGACGTAGCACTGCTGTTTTAAACAGATAAGCACCAGCGCGCCCTTTGTTTTGGATGTCTACTCTCTTATTTTGGGAGCGCTGCGCTTACAAACTTGTTTGACAGCAGCTACACCAACCGGCAAAAGAGCACCGCTGTACCTTGTTTTGAGCAGCCGCTGCCCGAAGTTGGCGCTGCTGATGCGCTTAACCGTGGTTGCAGTGATGGGACATCGAAAGGAAACACCGATGTTTGAAAATATCGATGTACCGAGAAAACAATATCGATGCTAAACATCGATACATCGAAATCGAAAACATCGATGTTCGATTTCGATGTCCCATGTGTTAGAAAAGGACAGCGAAATAAAAAAACCCGATGTTCCGAAAAAGCAGCATCGATTTTAAACATCGATACATTGAAACCAAAACATGGATGTTTCCAATGTTTCAATATCGATAACCCATCACTGCGTTACTACTACGGGGGTAACAGCTCTCCACAATTTTTTTTCCTTGTTGGCCAGTAAATCATACTTTTTCAGTAAAAATTAATATTCACAAATATCTAAAGAGAAATTGCGCCATCTTCAATGTATTTAATCATAGATTAACGTCATAGATCAAATTATAACCATGATTTATTCCTAGCCAGGAGTTTTCATCGACGTCAGCTTTTTTTTTATTGAACAGACTGTAAAGTCAATCCTATAAGAATTTGGTTCAAGCCATATGAAAGGAAGCTATACGGGTTCTTAATTAGGATCCTGTATGGAAGCTTACGTGATGTTTTGAAAAAACTGAAGTACTGCGCAGTAGATTTCTATGGCAGCTATAGCTGCGCAGTATTTTTTCTGGGCTTTCGGGATTACTCAGTGGTATAGTTATGATCGCTTAGTAATTTTTGCTAGATAAAAAAAAATATTTCCAAAGAAAATCTATGAAGGAATTTTTGGTAAGGAATAACACGCAGAGAAAAAAGATCCTGAGATCCAAAGAAATGCATTCAATTGTTTCGAAAAATTTTTTAAATCTCTTTAGTTTCATACAAAGAAATATTTTTAAGCAGGTAATCATTTCAACGAAATGATTTTACTGCTCGACATAATTTTTCTACTTCAAACAACTCTGGGTGATTTTTATAGAATTTTTACCGTAAATTATGAATCCTTTAAGAGAAATGCTCCAGCGATCCAAGTTTTTTAGTAAAACCGGTTAAAAAGGTAAAAAAACTCGTTTTTGTCACTTTTTAGAAATAATAATGAGTCTTGATAGAATCTTCAAAAGGGGCTCAAAGGAAAGTTTGAACCTTTTATTTTAAATCCAAAATTTTCTACAACCTGTAATTCTTAACGGACTTTAAAGTTTTTTTTTTTAAATGATCATCCTTAACTTTCTAAGAATACTTTTAAAGCCAATATTTTGATTTGTTTATGTGTACAGTAATATAT
>JBAGKK010009885.1:1980-12125 GCA_037177015.1 Euceroptres primus
ATTGCATTATTCGGCTATTTTTTAGTAGTTAAACTTTGTTCTTTTAGCGTAATCGACTATTAATAACAAATTTTTAACCTTTTTTTATGCACTTCGATAATGCTCCACTATTTTTACTGTTATTAACAATTGCATTATTCGGCTATTTTTTAGTAGTTAAACTTTGTTCTTTTAGCGTAATCGACTATTAATAACAAATTTTTAAACTTTTTTTTATGCACTTGGATAATGATCCACTATTTTTACTGTTATAAACAATGTTATAAACAATGTTATAAACAATTTTTCTCGGCTAGTGAATTTGTAAACTAAAAATTGCGTTTGTCTTATGGAATATACTTAACCCGCAAAGACCACACTCCATCTGCGCATACGTATTATACCACATTAGTGCGAATTGGGATTTCGCATTTTTAAATGTTAATAATTCGTGCATAAATAAAGTAATTATAACTTATAAGATACGTTTTTCGGGATAAAAATTACTGAGAAATACAATGGTAATAAAAATAAATGTAATAAACAATTTTTAAACAGCAAAAAAAGAAAGAAATGAGGAGAACTTTTCTGAAATGTCACACTTGTTTGAAAATTTTGCTGGTACGAATTCGCACTAGTGTGGTATTTGAGGGTTAAAATAACTTAGCAATAATTTCTTGTTATCAGTTGATGACAATTGATGATTTGTTAAAGAAAGTGAATTGCTACTTGACTTTCTTTTTCTTAATTCGATTTATTTTGCAATGTGTCTTGCGTGCAATGTGTCTCACCTGTAGTACTAACTCCGATCATTTTATCACAGAAGGTTATTTTCAAAATAAAACGAACTATTCCATAAACCGAAAAAGAAAGTCGAGTAGAAATTAACTTTCTTTAACAAATCATCAATTGTTATCAACTGATAGCAAGGAATTATTGCTAAGTTATTTTAACTATATTCCACAAGAAAAAGGCAATTTTTACTTTACAAATACATTAGTCGAGAAAAATTTGTTTATAACATTGTTACTAACCTTAAAAATAGTAGATCGTTATCAAAGTATCTAAAAAAAGTTGAAAAATTTGTTATTAACAGTTGATTACAGTAAAAGAACAAAGTTTAAATACTGAAAAATAGCCGAATAATGCATTTGCTAATTAAGTTTGTTTAAATAATTATCAAATGTTAGCAATTCATAGCAAGAAGTCATTGCTAAATACTTGGCTTATGTTAAGTCCGTGAAAAAAGTGGAATTTTACTAATAAATACATAACATGACAAAAATTTGTTTAAGCAATTGTTGCTTACAATAAAAATTATTTATTGTCATCGAAATGACCTTCAGAATTTAGAAGTTAGATATTTACAGTTGATTGCATCGAAAGAACCAAGTTTATACGTCCAAAAATAGCAAAATAGTGTTAACTAAGATAGTATAAATAGTATAGTATTAAGATAGTATACAGTTAATTAAGATTGTATAAACAATTATCCATTTTTATTAGATGATCAAATATGATTCTTAGGTTTCATTTCTAGGTAGTATGTGATCGATTTCGTAGAAAAAACTTTATTCCTTCATAAATACCTGATGCGGATAATTGTTTATAAAACTTGCTTATAAAATAAGAAATTATTTATGAACATTCATTAATTCAACTAAAAAACTCTTTTCGTCCATAAATTGTTGAAATTTAGTGCGAATCAAGTGACGAATCGTTGCCAATCCTCACGAAACCATTTTCATTCACTTATTTATTTATAACAAATTCAATAAATTTTTCAACATTTACGTCGCTATTGGACGACTTTTTTGGATAGTCGCTTCATGTTTGCTAGGTAGTTTTGAATGAATCCAAGTATTTGTTAAAAATCGGTACACTTCAAAAGACAATTTTTTTTCATTTTTGTTATTAAATAAAAAAAATAAATAAATTTTTATTTCAAAAATCTGCCATGACAGGTCGATGCGGAATTTTATTAGGTTACATTTTTTTAAAAAAGATTCAATTCGGATAACAATTTTCTTTTGAAAATCAATTTGTTTGCGGACGTTTTTTTTGCTCCACTGTGGAGCGTGAGTGTAATATAGGAAAAAATTGCGGCGGTACCAAAAACCTTTCATAGAAAAAAAAATTTTTCAAAATTCCAAAAATTTGTTTTATTCCTTTCTAATTGCCAGAATCGACTCTCTATTTTTTTTTTAGAACCGCTATGATATCTTGTACAATATATATTTGAACCATCGAAATTGATTCAGCCATTTTCGAGAAAATTTAATTTTTTGATTTTTCAAAATTTTTTAATAACTTTTGTAAAAATTTTTTTCGAAGTTGACATTTGGGATAAATTAGGCTTATAATGGTAGAAACTTACCACCTAAATACGAACCAAATATCTGCTAAGGCAGACCAACCATTCTTATCCCTATGGCCTTTATTGACCTTCTTTCTTTCTTTCATTTATTTTGTTATTTTTTTTAGGGATGTATGGCCTGAAAACGACTGCTTCGGAAGTGCGAACATGCCTGTGGAGGAGGAATTCCTGGCGCTTCGAGAGATTTTCTTTGCGGACCTGGGTGGTGAGTACTTTTCAGAAAATTAACATCTCCTTGTTACAAAACCAATATTACTGTTGTATTTGCATTTGGAGTAGTTTCCTATTGGTTTGTTGAACCTAAAAAAATAATTTGGGTCAATCAGTTTAATCAGTAATTAAATCAATTAATTTCGGAGACGCGAAATTAATAATCGATTGTGATTGATACATTTCGAAGAAGATCTAAAAGGAAACCTCGACTTAAAGTATAAATCTACTCGAAATTTTTGAAACTCTTATTCCATTGAATTTGAGGAAGACTCTTAATTTCCTAAGAGTTAGAAACCATCCAAATTGATATTAATTTCATAAAAATGAAAACAAGTTTTTTAATAAAAGTTCATTATCGATTTTCTCATACTGAGAGTCTCGACTACTTGGCTGGGGTGTTTCAAGTCGAAAATAAATATGCATGAGCACATTTGCGTCGCCATATCGCCTTACGCCACCACTCGCAATATTTTTCACAATAAATAAAAATGACGCACTGGAGTGCGTTAAGTCTGTATTTCGGTTCGTTGCTCGTGATATTCTCACGGAAATGCATTTTTTCCTTTCTCATAAACTACTTTATCTTCAGAACCATAATATACATTATGCAGGGTAATTTAGGTACTTTTGAGTCTAACTGAATTAAAAAATTTAATATAAATTTACAGACTTGAAAAGGGTAAATTAGTAATTTAAAAAGAAGGTTCTAAACTACTGGGATTCTAAAATTAAATCAGGACTCTCGAATTTTAAATTTGAGGGATTATTTAAATTAAGTGAGGAATTTAGGAACTTAATTTTAGTATTCTTTCTAAATTTCCGACTTTATTTTAAATCTCTGATTAGATTATTTCAATTCATGAATTTACTTAAATATTTGGATTTCTAGATAGCATCTGAATTCAGCAAATTGCATTAAATTTCTTGAGATCCTTGTGCAAAGATAGTTTAATATTGACGATCTCGGCGCCGGACTCTGACGATGTTTGCGTCAACTTGTAAAAGAGAGGATCGTTAATACTTCTTTAGCTCCCGATGGAATGTATTATCTCGAGTTTGCAGAGGAAGTTAGTCTCGAGAACCGAGCAAAATGTTTTTCCCGTTATTTGCCCACTTATTCAACTTTTTGAATTTGAATGTAGCCACTATTTCAAAACAGTTTTTATCTCCAGAGAAAATATTGACAAAGCAAATTAAAACTATGCTCTCCTTTTAATTTTAAAATCCCAAGGAATATTTGAGAAATTACTAAATGAAGAAAGAATGTCACAACCGTTCTAAAAGAACTTTATAAATTTACCCTTCTGATTTCAGTCACGCGATACGTCGGGTATCATAATTTAAAATTAAAAAATTAACACAGTGGAGGAAGAAAACGGGAAATTATGTTCATTGTTATTAGAGTGGCTTTTCATTTAACCACTCAAGTGGTTGGGCTCATTTCATTTAATTAGAAACGTTTTCGTCATCTCTGCTTCATTTAAAAGTTTATTAAACTTTTTGTAGCTTCTAATAATAAATCCGAGAAAATTCAACAACTGATGGTTCTAGTTTTAAAATAGATGTTTTAAATTCTTTTGTAGCTAAAATACGATTTGGTTTTCTTGCTAAGGGAAAAATTAATTTTAAATTATTCCAGAATTTTTTAGATTATTCTCAAAATCTTCTAGACTTTTTCAGAATCCTTCAGACTCTGTCCGAGTCTTTTAAAATTCTTGAGATTCTTGGAACCGTCTCTGAAGTTGCGAAAACTAGGAACTCTTTTTAAAAGCCTATTTTTTCTTATGAATTATTTGTTTTCCGGGAAAGCTTTTTGGATAAAATCAGGGTCAAAATATTGAATAATGGAGTAGATAGTGAGATCTGAATTATTTATTCCCGGGAGATATCGAGGGGAAAAACTTTTACAAACACGTGATTTCGTCGGCAGGTATTGTGCGACATCCTTGCAAGGGTGGTTTGTAATATCCAGCGCATACATCATGACACAAATTTAATTAAACGCGCTACTGGGATTCATTTCATGCTTCTAATTTATGTATGAATAACTGCGTTGTTTACCATACAGGTTTCACGACGGCCTTACATTCATGTCTATTCCATTCAAGATATCAAATCCCCTCTTGTTGCACCTTTCGGTAGACAAAATTGGAAAAAAATTCTCCACGCAATTAACTCGATTAAAGTTAAATTAATAAAGCCAGCGTTTGCTTCTGACAACGATTTTTTTCTCGTCCTCTAATTAGTCTCTGTTTTAGAGTTTCTAAGATCAAAGAAACAGAATTGCGAACTTGAACTTTTAAGATTAACCCCTGAACTCTTAAAATCAAAACAAAAGTCTGAAAGTTGAGGGCATTTCTTATTCAAAAGATAAATGAAGCTGAGTTAATTAAGGAGTTAATGCTTTGGAAAATTTTTTTAGATATTGAATCTTTAGCCACTTTGGAGTTAATTATAGGCAACGTGACCTGATTCTTCAAGAGAGTCTTTTGTGTACCCAAGATTTTAATTAGGCCCATCTTCTCTTTTACTGAGAATAATCTTAGTTTCTTATCAGAGTTTTATTCTATGAAGTATTTTTATCTTAAGGTTATTCTTGAACCAGGCCTGCCAGCGAAAAAAATGGAAAAAGTGACAAATATATTTTTTGGACCGAACGCCGTTTTTGCTTCCTCATAGAGGAAGCTTTGTAATAATAACATTTTAGAAAATTTTTAAATTCATTTTATGCAGGGTGTCTAGCGTTCTGGAAATCCTTGAAAACCTGGAAAAGTCCTTGATTTTTTTTACCTGAAAAAACCTGGAAAAGTCCTTGATTTTTTTTACCTGAAAAAACCTGGAAAAGTCCTTGAATTTCACTCTTAGTTCTGGAATTCTTATCTGTCTACATTTGAATTAGTAGTTTTTTTCGAATGGTAGGATGCTACAGGTCATCGGAGAATTCTGGAAAATCAAAAAATTTAAAAATGGTCAGGGAAAGTCAGGCAAAACCTTCAAAGAGTCAGAGATTTTTTTTTGCTTCAACAAATTATAATTATATCTCAATAAGTTATAATTGTAATTTAACAATTATTATAATTATATAATTATAATATTACAAAATCAGGGATCACAGTCAGTCCCCTATTCCCCTTTTTCCCGCATACCCCTATTATTCTCCAAATCTCCTAAATTTTTTTTTAGAGTTTCATTTCTTTTTCCGCCTTTTTCCCCTTCTTATATTCATATTTCCCAATAATTTTCCAAGAATTATGAAAAATAGAAACTTGTGACTTTTAAAAACTCTTTTAATGTTTTCTTCAATTTCCTATGATTTCCAAATTTTCATATTCTATAAAAGTCTCATAAAATCTCTTAAAATCCTCCAAAATCTTTAAAAATGATTTAAAATCCTTAAAAATTCTCCAAAATATTTTAGATTGTTCTAGAATCTTCTGGGTTCTCTTTCAAAAATCTTTTAAAATAATGTCCCAAAATTGTTCAATATTCTACAACATATAGGCATTAGACTTTTCCAGAATCTTTTTAAATTTTCTGAATACTTCCGTAACCTTCTACAATTTTCTACAGAATCTTTTAGAATCCTCCGAAGCCTACAAAAGATTACCGAAATTCTCTCAAGATTCTTTCGAATCTTCAAAACTTATCCGAAATCTGTAAAAATTCTCTCAAATATTCTAGATTATTTTAAAATCTAAATTCTTAAAAATTCGATGAAAAATATACGAGATTATTCGAGAATCTTCTAAAATCGTCTAAAATTTTCTATAGACTCCTCAAAAATATTCTGAAATGTACCTAAAGTTTTGAAGGTTCAAATGAACAAAATTTTTTCTGCAATCAAATTTATCTTAAAATTTCGTTCAATCCACAAAATAAAAAGAAATACTATGACCTTCTTTGTCATTACACTAGTTTCTATATTAATAAATCAATATTTTAGAAGAAATTTGAGTTTTGAAATGAAATGAAATAACAACTTTCACTCATATGAATACGTTCAGAACGCACATTATTCCGAAGTGCATTAGAATTTCTAGAATTCTGCAGAATCCTTTAGAACTCTCTCAAGTCTACAGAAAAGATTCTAATAATCTATCTATTTAATAATTAAAGATCTAATAATCTTCTAGAATATTCTCAGAATCTTCTTAAAAATCTTCTCAGAATCTTCTTAAAATTCTGTAGACTTTTTGAAAGTCTTCAAAAAAAGAGACTAGAAGATTTTAAAACATTATTGAAGATTTTTGAAAGAATCAGGAAGTCTCTCTGAAAGATTCTAAAACACTAAAAAATCTAGATTGTAAAAAATTTTGTGGGAAGTCGAAAGATTTATTGAATCTACAAGTTGTTTATGCAAAATAAAAATATTCCTAAAGATTTTAAAAGTCTGTTGAAAACTCCAGAAATCATGAAGGATTTTCGAAAATTTAAGAGCATTCCAAAGATTCTGAAAGTTTAGAAATTTGAGGAGTGTTTTATTAGATTCTAGACAGGAATCTAAGATTTCTGACGATTTTCTTTAAAGATTCTGGAGAATTGCAGCTTCCAATCAATATTTTCGAAGAAATTTGAGTTTTGAAATGAAATGAAACAACAAATTTCATTAGAATTTCTAGAAATTCTGCAGAATCCCTTAGAACTCTCTCAAGTCTACAGAAAAGACTCTAATTATCTAATAAAATTTATCTATCTAATAATTAAAGATCTAATAATCTTCTAGTCTGTTTACAGAATCTTCCTAAAATTCTGTAGACTTTTTGAAAGTCTTTAAAAAAATGTTTGGAAGAGACTGGAAGATTTTAGAACATTATTGAAGATTTTTGAAAGAATCAGGAAGGCTCTCTCAATGATTCTAGAGTACACAAAAATCTAGATTGTAAAGAATTTTTGGGGATTTCGGAAGATATAATGAATCTACAAGTGGTTTATGGAAAATAAAAATATTCTTAAAGATTTTAAAAGTCTGTTAAAAACTCCAGAAATCATGACGGATTTTCGAAAATTTAAGAGCATTCCAAAGATTCTGAATGTTTAGAAATTTGAGGAGTGTTTTATTAGATTCTAGACAGGAATCTAAGATTTCTGACGATTTTCTTTAAAGATTCTGGAGAATTGCAGCTTTCAATCAATATTTTAGAAGAAATTTGACTTTTGAAATGAAACGAAACAATCATGAAATGAATGAAACTTGAAATTGAAATGAAATGAAACATCACAGAACTTTAAGCTCATTATTCTGAAGTGCATTAGAATTTCTAGAATTCTACAGAATTCTTTAAAACTCTCTCAACTCTACAGAAAAGACTCCTAATAATCTAATAATCTATCTATCTAATAATGAAAGATCTAATAATCTTCTAAACTGTTTTCAGAATCTTCCTAAAATTCTGTAGACCTTTTGAAAGTCTTTAAAAAAATGTCTGGAAGAGACTAAAAAATTTGAGAAAATCATTTAAGATTTTTGAAAGAATCAGGAAGTCTCTCTGAAAGATTCTAAAACACTCAAAAATCTTGATTGTAAAGAATTGTTTTGGATTTCGAAAGATTTCATAAATCTACAAGTGGTTTATGGAAAATAAAAATATTCTAAAAGACTTTAAAAGTTTGTTGAAAGCTCCAAAAATCATGAAGGCTTTTCGAAAATTTAAGAGCATTTCAAAGATTCTGAATGTTTAGAAATTTGAGGAGTGGTTTATTAGATTCTAGACAGGAATCTAAGATTTTTGACGATTTTCTTTAAAGATTCTGGAGAATTGCAGCTTCCAATAAATATTTTAGAAGAAATTTGAGTTTTGAAATGAAATGAAACAACAAATTTCCTCCATATGAACACGTTCAGAACGCACATTATTCTGAAATGCATTAGAAATTCTAGAATGTTACAGAATCCTTTAAAATTCTCTCAAGTCTACAGAAAAGACTCCTAATAATCTAATAATCTATCTATCTAATAATGAAAGATCTAATAATCTTCTAGACTGTTTTCAGAATCTTCCTAAAATTCTGTAGACCTTTTGAAAGTCTTTAAAAAAATGTCTGGAAGAGACTAAAAAATTTGAGAAAGTTATTGAAGATATTTGAAAGAATCAGGAAGTCTCTCTGAAAGATTCTAAAACACTCAAAAATCTAGATTGTAAAGAATTTTTTGGAATTTTGAAAGATTTAATGAATCTACTAGTGGTTTATGAAAAATAAAAGTATTCTAAAAGGTTCCAAAAGTTTGTTGGAAGCTCCAGAAGGATCTCCAGAAGCTCATGAAGGATTTTCGAAAATTCAAGAGCTTTTCAGAGATTCTGAAAGTTTAGAAATTTGTGGAGTTTTTTATTAGATTCTAGACAGGAATTTAAGATTTTTGATGATTTTTTTAAGATTCTGGAGAATTGCAGCTTTCTTCGTATTTTAAAAAGAAAAAAAACTACTGATTCACTTAGTAATGCTTACTAATTAGTTTAGTTAGGTTATTAAATGAATTTGTAGTTTTTTAATGTAAAATAGTAATTTTTAATAAAGATTAGTAAAAACGCGTACTTAAGCATTTGATAAATGACTTAGTAGAAAACTTCTAATTCTTCTTCGAGAATATTTCCTTAAAAAATAGTTTTTTGAGCTTATACAGATAAAAGCAGTTGGCTAAACTCAAGAATTTCATAAATCGCATAATAAACATTTTATATAGTATATAATAAACATTACACAATTTATAATTGTCTAAATTATTTCTGCGTACAGGTTCAAGAAAAAAAGATTTTTTTCCATGAAAGTTTATGGTAATAATTAAAAAATGATATCTGGAAAAATTTATTTCTTACGTGAAGAGCCTGGAAAAGTTCTGGAATTTTTTTAAGGATAAACGCTAGACACCCTGTTTTATTAAACGTTCGTCAGTTGATAAATGTCTAATACAATGTTCTGAACAATTGTCCAGATGTGTGGGTGCGTGTGTGTGCGCGCGCGCGTGTGTGTGTGTGTGTGTGGATGTCACACTTTTTTGTGGACACGATAACTTGAGAACTGTTACAGATAAATTGGTGAAATTTGAAGGGCTTGTTTTTACCACTAATATCTCAAATCAGACACAAGGATTTCAAAAAATATTCATTGGATTTTTTTCTAGTATGTTTTTCGATATTCTATCATGAAACGAAAAGATTCCTTGACTCTAAACGAATTGACCTATAATATTAATATCACTGAGAAAACTGTTTGGTTCGGACAACAAAATGATTTGGTTGCTATAAAAGCAACCAAATTTTTTGGTTGTGTCAACCAAATTTTGGTTCTTTCAACAAACCTTTTGTTGAATCAACAAAATTGCGGTTTTGGTTGAATTAACAAAAGTTGATGGTTTAATAAAAGGTTTGTTGAAAGAACGAAAATTTGTTTGACACAACCAAAAAACTTTGTTGCTTTTATAGCAACCAAATCGTTTTGTTGTCCGAAGCAAACTGTTTTCTCAGTGTACATTTTATTGAAGATTATGCAAATTTTAATCATTTATAATTATTATTATTATTATTATTTATCGGCATTTGGAACTCGAAAGTTCATTGCCTCATCTACCCGAGACCGCCAC